>JAKUAN010000065.1:0-54699 GCA_030674715.1 Clavispora phyllophila
GGGGCGACGACGGGACTGGGCGATATTGGCGGCGGCGGAGGGTGCGAGGGGCGGATGTCCGGATAAGGGAGGTGTCAATGAGCGGGGCACGACGACGTTAGAGGTGGGGTGGGGCAAGAGGGACGATGGGTCGCTGGTGGAGGCGGATTGAGTGGCGGAAAACCCGACTTATTGAGTGGGGAAACGACTGGTCCAGATGGAAACGCGTGGACGAGATCCAACGGGGAGACATGGGTGTAGAGATAGAAATTGGGGGAAGCAGGCGGAGAGAGAAGGGGAGAGAATGGGAAGAAGGGAGAGAGGGGGATAGAGGAGAGTGGAGTGGATCGGAGTAAAATGATGGGTAGGGGGATGTATTAAGAGGATGGTGGAATTGGGTTTAAAGCGTAAGTCTAAGACATAGTTGAGGATGTTTTGGTTGAAGATTAGTTGAAGAACTAGATGAGGATGTTTTGGTTGAAGTTTAGTTGAAGAAATAGATGAGGATGTTTTGATTTAAGTTTAGTTGAAGAAATAGATGAGGATGTTTTGATTAAAGTTTAGTTGAAGAAATAGATGAGCGTGTTTTGATTAAAGTTTAGTTGAAGAAATAGATGAGCGTGTTTTGATTGAAGTTTAGTTGAAGAAATAGTTGAGGGTGTTTTGATTGAAGTTTGGTTGAAGATACAGCTGAAGATGTTTTGGTTAAGATACAGTCGAAGATGTTTTGGTTGAAGTGGTTTTTGTTGAAGATATAGTCGCAGACGTTGAAGATTTTTTAGTTAAGATATCGTCGATGATTTGAAGATGTTTCGGTTGAGAAATCGCCGAAGATTTTAAGATGTTCTAGTTGAAGATATAGTTGAAGTTGTTGAAGATGTTGAAGATGTTTCGGCTGAATGCTGAAGATGATTGGAGAAGGCAGAGGGGCAAAATAACAAGCGCATGGAGTGCTAAGACACAGACAGAAACCAAAACCCAAAAGTACATCTAGCAAAGCATGAAAGAGGTACTTAAGAGTTGTATCATGTTGAAAAAATTACCTAGAAGGCTAGTTCAAAAATTAGTGAGTGTATCGGAGAAGATTGTTCAACTACTTAAAGCTTTATAGACGAGGGATTCTTAAATAATATTCCGCCTTGACGGCTCTGTCTCACCAAGTACGATCTACAAACCTATCTCATGCGAGTGATCACTTGATCGGCATAGGATGTTAGATATCGGGAAGGGTATGGGGTGTTTTGTAGTATTATGAATTGGTAGGCTGATAGTCTGGTAGTATGTAGACTCGTAATTGATGCACATTTGAACTTTCGCTGGCCGACCTGTGAAGTGCTGCGACCCCATTCGGATCTTCAGAAAGTGACAATCTGGATCAGTCAAACCATAGACTGAAATACGCTCGGGCTGCGCTCTATTTCAGGCAATAGATAACCAAGAGCCTATTGAGCTGAAATTTTAAGAAAGGGTTTTTTTTTTTTTGCAAGATCATAAGACCCTAATTTCTCACAATTGACGGCGAATAATAGAATTCCCGGTTGGACCTGCAAAAAGCTCAAAGAAATTCACAACAGATTGTTCCTGGTATTAGTGTTCCCCTAAAATTACCTATATCTCCATTACGTTTCTACCTTGACCAACGTTTACGCGTCAAAAAGAACCAAAAACGGATCATCCCGTACGAAAATCCCCCCCAAGAAATATTCTTACTTGGAACCGCAGCCAAAACATCCCAATAACAACCCACAAGACACTGCTGAGTAATATACCATCTATTGCCAAGAAAAACACCGATCATAACCTGTTCTCCCCGGCATACTAGATACTAAGTCCGCGGCAAAGATAAAGCCGCACAATTGAAACTTTGACGGCAAAGAATCAAGGCCTGCGACTGTACATAGCTGCATCCACAGATTATGCGCACGTTGGTTGCTCCCGATGTAGATTAAATCCGTCAGGAACAACGCCGCGCGTAAATAAACTCCGCACCTACATGTGAACATCCACTGACCAACTTAGGGTGCAACAGTGAATTGTACATTTGATCGCAATTTGTATAGATAGACTCATAATACGAAATCAAAAGAGAGATAAGGCTGGACTAGCATTGCAGTGATACACATTTCAAGCCTCACTTTTATTCGAATTTTGTGGTCTTCTCTAGTATCAGAAGTTAAGAACTTTTTTCTTGACGTTGACATCACATCGATGCGCATTTATGCAGAGTCTCTACAGGAGTCCGGAACTAGATGCTTGGAAGACCAAAGAAAATCAGCACCGTAGAGTAGAGTCTGACGCAGGATGAATTTCCATCGAGCCTGTGGCAATTAAAAAACAAAAAGCGAAAAGTTGGGATTCCCTCACCCTCACAATTTGCGTTATTGGGAATTTTCCTCTGTCCCCGAATATAACATGTAAACGAAGGCGAACGACAGTGCTGATAACCTTTCCATTATGCTCACTAATCCAATTTGCTTAATATCTAAATGCTTGCTGCAAGCATGGAGTTAACTAAAAATAACACATCAAAATTATTAGACCCACCGATGGGCTTATCTTCATGCATCGAGTTCCGAGGAATTCCTACAGGGATTTACGAGGTGGATCATCAGAGGGTATTTTTTTTTTATTCGTGAGTACAACCTAATGACTTGGGTAGTTCGGTTTAAACGAGCTGGCTCCAATTAGTTGAGCTTTTATTCTTTTGTATTTTATCAATTGAAATGTTGTTATTTCCGTCCTAGAGGCGGTATTTGCACATGAATAACCACCTACTTCTTTGTGCCTACAAGGCGGAGATATTTAGCTCTAAATTATATACGCTGAATGTGAATGGATGCATATTGCTATGTTTCAAAATTGCACTTATCTTTCCGCTTCTACATACACCTTAATATTTGCTCTAGGGTACTGGCGTATCGTCATGAGGAAAAGTACCAAAATTTCAACCAGTTGGTTCTAGCAGACCAACAGAATTGGGAAAAATACATGCAATTGGCCCAATCTCATGATGTAATAAATTCATATGATAAATCGTAAACATGGTGACTGCTGTGCGTATACGAGTTGGGAACCTTCCTACAATAGCACCCTCTTCTCTTAGTCGCTCATTCTTTTCAGTCTCAAGAATTTTCTAGACCCAGCAAACAATTGTACCCTTGTCGTCCATCCAGTTCAACACCAATTCACCACTTGGAACTAATACTAGTTGCTCTCGTATTCGACTTCCGAGGGTAAAAGACGAACCTGCACATGAATCGGCACGTTATGCGCCTCCACCACCAACTTGGTTTTATCCCCGTCCGGAAGCTGAATCATCTCCGTCGTCTTTGTTCGCAACGCACTCGATGGCAAATGACTATAGTGCAAGGGATATAAATATCCCCGAACCAATCCCTCAGGAAACGTAGTTCCTCTTGTTTTTATATGGTCATCTTGCACCAAAATTGTACCCGCGATGCTTGCCAAATTCGTCACAGAGAGCTTCTTTGGCCGCGTTCTCTACCACTTATCGGGACGCAAGATCTTTAACTATCCAGAGGAAAAACCGGGCTACGTGATTCCGGAGAAATATCTCAAAAAAGGAAAAGGAGAATTTTCTACCGGCTCTTACGATCCCCTGAAGGAAGGCGAAGAGGTAAGTTTATCCTCGAATGAGTCGCTGTCAGGTTCTGAGAAAGGAGATGATGATGTGATTTTGGTTACTTGGGATGGCGATGATGATCCAGAAAACCCATACAACTGGCCCTTTGCATACAAAGTTTTATTCATTGTGCAAATCGGGTTTTTGACTGCATTTGTGTACATGGGCTCTGCCATCTACACCCCTGGTGTGAATGAAATCATGGAGAAGATGAACATATCTGAGACTTTGGCTACGTTACCATTGACGATGTTCGTCTTTGGCTATGCCATTGGGCCTATGTTGTTTTCGCCATTGTCGGAAAACGCCCGTTTCGGAAGAACAACCATCTACATTGTGACGTTGTTCATCTTCTTTATTTTGCAAATCCCAACCGCGTTGGTGTCGGACATTGCTTCTCTTAGTGTTTTGCGCCTTCTTGCTGGATTTTTTGCCAGTCCATGTTTGGCCACTGGAGGTGCCAGCGTGGGAGATGTCACTGCTATGCCATACATTCCTGTGTCTATCAGTGCATGGTCCATTGCTGCTGTTTGTGCTCCATCTTTGGGTCCATTGTTTGGTTCCATTTTGACTGTTAAGGGCGGCTACCACTGGACCTTTTGGTTTGTGGCCATCACCTCTGGTACTTCGTTTCTCGTGTTGAGCTGGTTCCTCCCTGAGTCCTACGGAAAGACCATTTTGTACAGAAAGGCTGAAAGATTGAGAGCTTTGACTGGTGATAAGAGAATTTGTTCTGAAGGGCACATTGAAAACAGCAAGATGAAGGCCCACGAGTTGTTGATGGACACCTTATGGCGCCCAATTGAGATTATCCTCTTTGAGCCTGTGGTTCTTTTCATCAACATCTACATTGGTCTCGTTTACTCCATCATGTACCTTTGGTTCGAGGCGTTCCCCATTGTGTTTTACGAATACCACCATTTCACATTGATTGAAATGGGTGTCACGTACTGTGCTGTGATGATTGGTATCATGATTGGTGCGTCTTTCTATATTCCTGTGGTCTACAAGAGGTTCACCACGAAACTTTTGAATGGCGAAGGCGTGGAACCAGAGGTTTTCATCCCTATGGCCATTGTGGGGTCGGTATTGATGCCAATTGGTATTATCATCTTTGCCTGGACCAGTTCCCCTGACATCCACTGGATTGGTCCTTTGTTCGGTGGTGGTATATATGCTGCCGGTGCGTTCATTGTGTTCCAGACCCTTTTCAACTACTTGAGTATGTCTTTCTGGAGATATTTGGCATCTGTATTTGCTGGTAATGCTTTGTTTAGAAGTATCATGGCAGGTGCTTTCCCATTATTTGGCAAGGCGTTGTTTTTGAATTTAAAGACTGATAAGTATCCAGTTGCATGGGGTTCTATGATTTTGGCGTTCTTGTCGCTTGCCATGATCGCCATTCCTGTTACTTTCTACTTGAACGGTCCTAAATTGAGAGCTAGATCGAAGTATGCCGGAGCTTAGGTTCTTTTCTTTTGCTATGAATGAGAAACTTGTAATTAGATTTTAATGACACACTAATAATAATTTCCCTATGTAGTATCCAAGATTTGAACACGCCTGCGTTATCCGGACAATCGGCGCGAATGGATACAATTTGACTCTAGATGAGAGATGTAAGGATGTGCTTTTCGTGGTGTCCGGATCTTTCACTAAAGAATGTACGGGTCTTTCATATAGGAATGTACGGGTGTCAATACGTGTTTGTGTTTACACCTTGAAGTGGACGTGTTTGTGGTCTGATGGAAGGAAACTATACTTATTGAGCTCAAATGAAACATCGCAATTAATTACGATACTGAATCCACAAAATGGCTCGCCTTTTCTTCTTTTACTTTACGCTGCACACAATGTGCAGTGAAACCAATTAATACCTAGGTATATCATCAGATTCTAGAAGCTCTGAATAACCTGACAAAGGTATCAGGTGAATAAATGATACTTGGTACGATGCAAATTCCTGATCCTGGGGTATATGGGTTTGGTTCCTATGCACTGGCTAATATGCAAACCCATCACAGACACGTGATCATTTTGTTAAACTTACTTCTTCTACCTAGACTAGCCATGGATAAACAGTCAGTGACCAAGATTCTAAATCAATGCCTGGTTATCCTCGGAAAGGGCGGATCAGAAGATGAATATCTGCAAAATTTGAGTCAGCTCGGTGCTGTTCTTCGTGCTACAGGGTCAGACAAAGAGTTGAGGGAAGAATTGGCCCAGAATGTGGGTCTTTTGGATTCATGCGTTGATGTTATCAGTAACTCGCTTCTGGTTGACTTTGTGTCCCTGGAAGAAGAAGAACTATATGTGAGGCTCTTACGGGGTGTAAACCTCTTCACGAGAAATCTTGTGGCATCTGCATCCACTACCATTGATCTCCCGTTACTCTTGCTCAATATCCAGCACTTTGTCTCCAAAATTGGCCACGAAAACAAGTTTTTCTTACCCTGCTTGACGTCATACTTGGAAATTTTGGCTAATATGGCCGCGAAATACGGCCCTGCGTTCCAGTGTAACCTAAACTTGGTTTCCGATACATTTAAACCTGACTTATTGGAAATTATCAGAACTAGCCAAACTTCAATGGCTCCCTTTGTGATTTTCTGTAGAGGGTGTCTTCAGAGGAGCGAAAATGTGTCTGCTCTTTTAAATGAACGGTTTCATGAACCATTACGTTCGTTTTTACTCAAGCAATCGTTTGTGTTACTAGAAGACCGTGACATGACCCACACCGAAGAGTCGCTCATTCTTATTGTTGAAAGCATAATCTCCAACGAAAGTTTTGAGAAGTGGATTGTGTCCGAGCAAGACGGTGACCAATTTGATGAAATTCTCAGTCTTTCACAAATCGTGGCCACGCAAAAAGACGACTGGGACAACTTTCAGTGTCTAGCCATCATGGGTTGGGTTTTCCATTTTTTCAAAGTTTGGTCCCCAGCTGCAATAACCATTCTCACTTCCGCAAAGTGCGATGAAGATCGATTGAACACCCTCCACAAGAGAATAATTATCGTGCTAGACATTATCTCCGATCTCAGCAAATTCCACTCGGTGAAACAATTTCTCGAGCACTACAATGCTCTAGATTCAATGATTCCACTTCTTCGGGCGATTCATGAGAATACGGAGGTCAAGACATGGAAGAATCGGAACAAAGTGGAGGATGTAAGTCAAGTCAAGAAACAGTTTCCCATTGCCAAATCACTCATTATAGAAATCATGGCGTTTATATGCCACGAGTCATTCAAATCTCAAGAGAAAGTTAGAGAGTTACACGGCCTTGAGGTCGTTTTGTCCAGTTGTATCATTGACGAGGACAACCCGTATATCAAAGAACGGTCGATTCTTTGCTTGAGGTTTTTGTTGGAAAATAACAAGCAAAACCAAGAGTTTGTTGCGCTGTTGGAGGCACAGGAAGTTGTGGACGACAATGCGCTTCAAGAAGCAGGATACCAGGTTGAGATGAGTGACGGTAAAGTCAAACTCAGAAAGGCAGACTCCACATAGTTGATAGACAGTCGGATTGGAATTTGGACGGGTAGATGTATGTAATTTTATGATTGTATCATCGTCGATCTGGTCCGAGAGAATATATGTACTTTTAGCGAATCACTTTCTTCCGGAGAATATGCTTCATTGCCGAGAATACACCTCACGAGTATACACGTTCTTCAATACTCGTAATCATATACCCGACATTACACCTACACAATGTCTTAGATACAGTTGTTCATTATTTTTATACGTTTCCTTAAGCGTCCTCTGGTTCCTTGGCCAACTCGGCCACAATCACACTCTTGACCTTTTCCAACGAAGGCTCGTCCACCAACAACAATTTCTTCTCCTTTTTCGACAACTCCTTCAAAGCATGAGGAAGAACATCGTCCTCAAACGAGTAACCGTCGATATCCTTCAACGCCTTGTTCACAACCTCTGAAAACTTGGCTGGGTGCGCAGTAGACAAGGTGATATACTTCACACCAGGCTCACGGCCCCTAATCAAGTTTCTCAAGGTGGCAGCAACACCCACCGCAGTGTGAGGGTCCAAAACGTAATCCTCAGGGTGCGCAAGGTAGATCTTTCTGATGGTTTCGGCAGTTTCGGCATCATCGACTCTCTCGGAGTCAAAGTCGCGTCTGGCAGCCGCAGTGACCGCTTCGGGCGCCACAACACAGCCAGTGGACTTCAACTGCTGCATCCACTCGTTCAAGATCTTACCAGCGTCCGCGTCGTTACCCAGAGCCAAGTTGTCTCTAACCAAGTACCACAACAATCTCTCGAAGTTGGAGGAGATGAGAATGTCCATAGCAGGGGAGTAGGTAGCCTTGACCTCGCCGTTCTTCTCGTATCTGCCGGTTTTCAAGAAACGATCCAAAATGTCGTTTTCGTTGGTGGCGATGATCAAACGGTCCGCAGGCAAGCCCATTTCCTTGGCGTAGTAGCCGGCCAAAATGTCGCCGAAGTTACCGGAAGGAACAACAAACCTAGGCTTGAACTCAGATTCTCCGGCCGCTTCCACGGTCTTGAGCAACTGGAAGTACGAGTAGAAATAGTAGGTGATCTGGGCCAAGATACGCGCCCAGTTGATGGAGTTGACAGCACCCACGTGGTGCTTTTCGTTGAACTCCTTATCGCCGAAGATCTGCTTGACGATATCCTGACAGTCGTCGAACGTACCCTTGACCGACAAAGTGTGCACATTGACATCCTCCACGGTGGTCATTTGCTCCTCCTGAATAGGAGAAATCCGGCCAGTGGGGTACAAAATAAACACAGACACATCCTTCTTGCCTCTCAAGCCGTAAATGGCCGCAGAGCCAGTGTCACCAGAAGTAGCACCCACCACAGTAAGTCTTTTTCTTTGCGAGGCGTCTGTGATGCCTGCGTTTCTTCTCACCAAAAAATACTCAAACAAGTTACCGACAAACTGCAACGCCACGTCCTTGAAGGCGTAGGTAGGCCCGTGGAACAACTCCAACAAGTACATTCCAGCAGAAGCGTCGATTTCCTTGAGTGGAGTGACGTCTGGAGATCTGAAAGTGGAGTACGACTTTTCCACCAAAACACGGAGATCCTCATCGGGAATCTCCGCGCTATCGATGTAGTTGCGCATGATGTTGAACGCCAACTCCTGGAACGATAAGTTTTTCCATTTGGACACAAAGTCCGAATCTAACTTAGGAATGGCCGAGGGAACGAAAAGTCCGCCGTCTTTGGCCAAACCGGTCATCACGACATCTTCAAATGAGAGCGATTGCTCGGTTTCACTTCTGGTGGATCTGTAGGTCGTTGACGACATTGTTGCTGAAGAAGAAAATTGTGGAGTAGATTGAGAGAATATGAATCATACTTGTTGAGCCCGCGCATGTGCAGGATGTCCAATTGTGAGAGCGATCCCGGGCCGGTTTTGGCTGTAGATGTGATTTGGAGATTTTGGCGACGGGGGGAGGAAATGCAAAATTGGGTAATATTGTGAGTCGGACTGAGGCGTTCTCTCGATGAGTCCCTGGTGTGATTATTGGTGTTAGCAGCAAGTTGGAAATTTCTTTTGCACATACATGCAGTCTGAAGATTCGTTAACATCACTTAGAATACGAAATCTACTGGGCAGGCAAAGTTGTACAATGACTACTTTGTACTGATTTTAAATGGTAATACTCCGAAAATTTGTTTTCTATCGTACAAACAATTGAGATTTGGCTTAAAGTGGTAGCAGTACGTCTGAATCACCCGAGCGCACGTGACCTAATCTTTCATTCATGATACAGACGTGTAATCATTCCGTGGGCAATGTCTAGTGGAATTATGTGCTCGACTAGACCACGAAACACATTTGGACGAAAGCAAAATCTCTCATACTAGCACTTTTGGTTAATTTTTTTTGCAATCGCTCCACTTGGCTTCATTTCTAGCCTGATTCAGTACACGAGATGCTTTTTTCTGAGTTTATTTACAACCCAAGGATATATTAGCGGTATAATTTTACTAAGACGGATATGTTCTTCAGGTTTATACTACAAATGTTCAATTTAAGCGGAGCTCTCTCCACATTTCTCTGGGTGGTACGGGTCTCGAAATGCGAAATTGGGACTTGAGTTGCGATCGAAAATGAACAATCTGGATATAATAGCTAATGAATCTGGATTTTCCACAGACCGGGCAGCTAACTATCTCGTAATATCTTTCAAATATAGAATTTCAACAATCTAGACTCTAAGATTTTGCCCCTTCAACACTAGTTGCTGTCGGTTTCAAAGAATCCGCTAAGTTACATCAAAGCAGTGGATGCAAAATCGATACTTACTTTCCTATTTGTCAATCTCGTCAAACCTCAAGAATAAGGACATTATGGGCTATATTCCAGTGTAATAGAGCATAAATATTAAATACATGTTGTTTCGAACGAGGTAGTTCCTCGTTATTCGTCATGGTTGCGACCAGGTAAAGACCAATCACATCGGCACTTGACCAAAAATCGAAAAAAGAAGCAAAAACCAAGCTTTTATCACTGCCGCCGTAATCTCCACATGCTCCACGTTCGTTTGCAGGGAGTAAAATGACGATAAGAACCGTCTTTATCTCGGAGGTACTGGTCTCTAACAGGAAATTCTGGCGCACTTAGTGGTTTTCAGCTCTTCCGGTTGATTCCGCTTTACCATAAAGCGAATAATTCGCCCACCGCAACTTCAGTTATGTTGAAAATTCTACCGATATCTCACAAGGCGCCTCGTGTTCATAGAAATTCAAGTTGGTGTCGGTTTTTTTCCTCCTATCCAGCATCTCGTTACTCAATTACCGTGTCCAATCAGCTATTCTCTACTGAGGCTGATTCACACCTACAGCAAATTTATGGACAATTCCAATCCAGCCAGATAAAGTGTACCTTTGGTTATGGCTCTGGAGTTTTTCCCCAGGCGGGATATGATTCGCTGTCTGCCACCAAACCCCAGATCGACATGGTTCATATCGTAGAGAGCCCAGAAACATTTCACAAAGAAAACAGTGGACAGCATGCCAGCCACTACTCGGCGCTTCTCAGATGTGGAATTGGAGCCGTGTCAATGGTTCAGCTGCTTGGCGCGGGAGTTTATTTCAACCCGTATGTGCCAATGTCTGATGAAAAAGGAAACACATCGATGATAAAGTACGGAGTTATCTCCTGTGAGGAAGCATTTAAGGACATAACAGAGTGGTCCACTATGTATGTTGCAGGGCGTCTCCACAAGCCTGTGAAGCATTTTGGCACCAACGAGAAGCTTTTGGAAGCAAACAACTACAATCTCTCTAGTGCATTTAATCTTTCGCTTTTACTTTTGCCCAACAAAAAGCGGCAAACCGCATTCAGCGAAACGGCGCTATATGAAAAGATCGCACAATTGTCGTACATGGGAGATCCTCGGATGCTAGTGGGAGGAGAAAACCCCAACAAAGTCAAAAATATTGTCAGCAAACAGGCGGACAAATTCGCTGTTCTTTATGAGCCATTTTTAACTCGGGCCCTCCGGGATGGAATTTTGATTCGTAATAGTGACAACTTGTTGGAAAAGAGATTGAGCTCCCATGCGGTAGCAGCTATCATTTCTGATTTCCCGTTGCAGTTCAAAAGACGATTGCTCCGATCTTACCGAAACAAGTACCAAAAAATCTTGGACAACGATGATACCATGAGGCGCTTTCTCGATGGTGATAGCAACAACCTCCTGGTTGGAGCTTTTGTTGATTCCGTGGCTCGGGATTCTTTTCTTCGGGCAACTTTGAAGGCTACAGTTCTGGCAACAATTGCATATCCGGCTCTTGTTCAATCGCTCAAGGGCATTTTTACTGCGGGAGTTTTAAAATCCGCCAAGTACGCATGGGAGAAAAAAACGAAGAGCCGTGCAGCGTTGTAGAGCCAATTTATTCCTTAAATATATGCATCACTACAGAATAGAACTCTTAAATTTATCTAACACGTTTGATTCCAGATATTCACCGTAAAAAATACGTAAAATATAGCAAGGTAAGTACGATAGCATGCGAAACGAGAAAGAAAGAAAAAAAATCGAGAAATTCGAGAGCATCGTCCTCAACTTATTCTAATTAATAAGTGAAGGTTACTCGACGGAGCTCTGAGCAACAGGTAAGGGTCGAGCAGTACACAGAGCAATATGAGGTAAAATCGACGGAAGAGTAGTTTTTTGTGCCGTTTCCTTTGAAATCGATGGCAACTGTCGACTCGAATCCAAAGGCAGCAGTACAGTGGGTCGAACCATCGGAGCAGCAGAATACGTGAACGTAGGCGAAGGTTGTTTAGGTAGATGAGAATATGCGGGGAGGTTTTGGCCTGGAGGATACGAAACAGCTGCTTGTGGCATCATTGTAGCTGGATAACTAGATGTGTAAGTCATGCAGTCGGTAGAAGGAGAAGCAACCCAACCAGCAATTTGAACTGGCTCCGGATGTGGGGCCGGAATTCTGCGTGGCACATAAATCGACGGATGCGGTTGAGTGTATGGTTGTGGATGTTGAATGAAATGCATTGGGGGCAGCTGCTGCTGTGGTATTGGAGGTTGGACTTGATATGCCTGGATCCCAGAAACTGCTGGAGCCTGAACATACGGAGCAGATACAAATTGCTGGGGATTGTAGTAGTTGGGAGGAAATGACGGGTCATATGCATGTTGTGGTTTAGGAAATAGCGGAGGAGGGACAAACTGCACGTTTCCAGCAAATTGGGGCATTGGCATAGACTGCGGAACAGTTCCTTGGGCGAATCCGGTAGGTTTAAATTGCAAGATCCCGCTGGGGTAGACATTAGTGTCGAACTGAAGGTTGCGCAACACCGGATCCTCAGATGGAATTTGACCTTGGATGATGCCGTCAGCTCTTTCCTTGGCATTGTAGTAGCATACAAGGTTGAATTTTTCGTTTTGCTTTGTTGTGAGAGAGAAACTCTGTTTGATCAAACCGTCTGCAAGGTTATTTCTGTCGTCATCTTGCTCACAATAGATGAGAAATGGGCCTTTTATCTTTGATGCCAGCCAGATCTTTCCATCTGTCCACCGTTTCATACCACATTTTGTCTCGCTCCAGGCGAAGACAGAACCCAGTGTAATTGTCTTTCTTTCAATATCATTTAAGCGTCTCTTTATAATTGGAAGGATCTTTTGCCGAGTAGCTTCTAGGACCAAGAGAGCATCTTGTAGGGTGAGAATCAGGCCATGATAGGTTTCATTGGGGGACGATGATGAGTATTCTGGGATAATATACATATAAAATGCAGCTAGTATGCGAGGTGAGGAAGGAAGGGATTGAAGAATAGTAAATCTTAATGTTAGATGCCAAATTTAGACTAATAGCGAATGGAAAGTATAATTAAATTAGTACCAAGATATTGCTGAGTTATATAGTTTCGTGTGATGCTTCATCGTTCAATAGATCTTAATGCTTGTCGCTATTTCTGCAGACGCGGCTCGGCATGCCCGCCGTAGGTCCTCTTTACAGCACCTGGCGTACACACAAATTTACCTTCTTATAAGCGCTCATACATAAAGAATCGTGCATCTGTTCACAGCAATGCGGGCAGGTCGCATCAATAACCCATTATAAGTCGCATGGCATGCGCCTCCTGCATCATATCGTTTACCCTTACGCACAGCTCCGTATATGCGAAGTAAAATTTGTGAACGTTGGTGTTCCTATAGCACTCGTAATACGTAGTATCTGTCAGGAGAATGCCTGTATTGTTGCTGTTTGTTAAGACGTCTTGGACTATTGCGAAAAGCTTGGTATTGTCTCCTCATGCTTTTACGGCCTTTGACCGGTGCAAACCATAACTCCAATATACTACCGCAAACGATGAGCAAATTACTGTAATCACACTGACACCAACACTTGGCTTCTTGGTCTTTTGGATATGGTGGGAGGCACGGCTATTCGTCTTTACCCTTGGCGCATGACGACACAAGGAGATGACGTTATCTCATCAGTGGGATTGCGGAAAGACTCAAATTCCTTTTTCCCAGTGCTGACCATGTCTATTTCATTCCCCAGTGCATTGTATATTGGCCTTGGCAAAACTGGCTCGAAGAAGAAAAAATGTGTCTGTTTTGATGTCATAACCAGAATGTGTTTGGGCAAGTATTACGTTGATAGATTGACGCGCGAAGCATATTAAGATACATAGGCGAGCCGGAGGCTTTTTGCTTCTGTAACATTTGTATATTTCCATCAGTGCTTGGCGTTACATCGACTACGGCAAGACTCCTCATGCATGGGGAGACAATATTTAGAGGTTTCTTATTTATTGCCGAGAAGATCTTTGCTATGGTAATGGTCATTCACTGGGGATCACCTGTGAGTGTACCACGGCAAAAAAGAAACTTTGAGGAAACCGGCCAAAACTTTTAGTGTTTCGCACGACCCCCGTGCCGTCACCTGTGCTCTTACTCAATACCGCGCTAACAGTTTTCCATCTCTAGACTACCCCTAGCATGCCGCCCCGCTCCGCTTACAGAGAATCAGCTTCTGAATCAGAAGCCAAATCGGGTTCTACGTCACGTGCCGCAAATAAGGCCAGGAATGCTGTTGCTCAAGCAGCCCAACTCGAGTTACTCTCGAAGCACATCCATTCCAATGGGCCTCAGGATATGCCCAAAATCGATCCGTTGGATTTTTCCTCGTTGGACGATGAGGCGCTCAGCAAGTATAACAGCAAGTATGGACTCAATTTGCCGCCGATCCAGAGCATCAACGAGAATATTTTGCAGTCTGAAATAGGCAAAAAGACATGCTCGGCCAAAAAGGCCAAGGGCACGCACCGTATCACCAAGCCGGAGTTTGCGAGTGAAGTGCTGAAGCATTTTGCGACGATTCCGTGTCGCGAGAACGAGATGATTGCGAGTTTCTTGTATAAGGTGAGAAACGAGGATAAGGCATTTAAGCTTACGTTTTAGGGAGAATGAGTGGTTACACGAGCGCTCGTTGAGAAGATTGGTTCAGATTTGTGACCGGAGAGATGTCTGGGGCTGGCCAACGGCGATTTGGTCGAAATTTCTGTGTTTAGGATCTGTGGCCAATTCTGACTGTGCAGAATGCCCATGGTATGTTTCTGGCTCGATGTCGGATAGCATGCCACGGCTCCAATTGACTGTTCTGTTACTGTTCTGAGATTGGTACTGTTCTGGGATTGGTACTGTTCTGAGATTGTTACTGCTCTGAGATTGTTACTGCTCTGAGATTGGAACTGTTCTGAGAACTGCTCCCTCCATCGCCGATTGCGAGTCTGCTTCTGATGCTTTTTCTCAATTTTGCCTGTTGTGCTGGTCTCAACGAGCTGCAATAGAATGCACGGCGTAGGATCCCGATCTGAAATGGATCCCCTCATACAAGTACAATGCGTATATGAACCGCATAAGTCATTTATGGCTGTGGATGAAACGGATCTTAATAATATAGCCATGCTTGTTATATATACAATACCCACACCAACTAGTGTTGAACACACTTCTATAACAAATATTCAGGGGATACCGTCTATTCCCTGGGCTCTACGCTCCATGCCCACTAGATTCCTCGTGGACCGACGAGAGGGGTTTCACCAGAAGCTTACTTCTCAGTATAATGCGTACCACGCGTATTTAGTCAACACACTCTTGTTTCTCTTGTATTTTTCTCTTCCGTATTTCACTTCTCTTCTTCTCTTCTTCTCTTCTCTTCTTCACTTCTCTTCTTCACTTCTCTTCTTCTCTTCTCTTCTTCTCTTCTCTTCTCTTCTCCCCTTCTCTCCTCCAAAACGCGCACTCCTACATCAACTAACCACTCCACCACATGAACGCCGAAACCATCGCCGTCCACTGGCACGACGACAACCAGCCGGTATATTCGGTGAGTTTCCAGCCGAACACGCCCACCCCGCGGCTCGCGTCCGCCGGCGGCGACAACAACGTGCGCATCTGGAACATCAACTACAACTCCACCAACTCCACCAACTCCACCTCCACCACCGTGGAGTACCTCCTGACGCTCCGCAAACACACGCAGGCAGTCAATGTTGTGCGGTTCGCCCCCAGCGGCCTCGTGCTTGCGTCGGCCGGCGACGACGGCATGGTGATTCTCTGGACGCGAAGTGACAAGTTGGTGGCGGATTTCGGCCACGACGACGACGACGCCAAGGAGAGCTGGGTGGCGCGGCACGTGCTCAGCACGCAGCTGGAGGTGTACGACCTCTGCTGGTCGCCGGACGGGCGCTTTCTCGCCACCGGGTCCATGGACAACGTGACGAAGGTGTTTTCCGCCGAAACCGGCCACAAGCTCGTGGAGTTGGCCCACCACTCGCACTACGTGCAAGGCGTGGCGTGGGACCCGCAGAACGCGTTTCTCGCCACCCAGAGCGCCGACCGCTCGCTCCAGATCTACCTGTTGGCGCCGGCGCCCGACGGCGGAGCCCATGTGACGCCCACGCAGTTTTTCCGGGTGTGCCGCGTGGACTTGCCGGCCACCCGGTTGCTGGGCGCCGCTGCCAACGTGCACGTTCCGGTTGCGGCCGCTGCCGCCCCGGATATCCCCCTGCCGGCGCCGGAAGTCCCCATGAGTCCTCCAGCGCACAACTACGTCCACCGGGTGGGGGCTACGGCGGCTGCAGGCACGCCGGTGGACGGCGCCGTGCTTCCGGCGGTGGCCAAGGCGTCGCGCAAGAAGAAACCGCTGTACTTGTTCCACTCCGAGACGCTCCAGTCGTTTTTCCGCCGGCTAGCGTTTTCGCCCGACGGAGCGTTGTTGGTGGCGCCGCTGGGCATCTACAAGGACGCGCGGAGCGCCGACGACGCGGCGTGCGTGGAGACCGTGTACGTGTTTACCCGTGCGGGCCTCAACAGGCCGCCGGTGTGCCATTTGCCGGGTCTTGCCAAACCGGCGGTGGCCATTGCCTTCAGCCCGGTGATGTACGCCAAGAGCGGCGCAGACGCGGTGTTTGCGCTTCCGTATAAGATGGTGTTTGCGGTGGCGACACAGAACTCGGTGGTGATCTACGATACCCAGCGGTTGCAGCCGTTGGGCGTCCAGGCCAACTTGCACTATTTGACGATCACCGATCTCTGCTGGAACCCGGACGGTCGCAGCATTCTTGTGTCGTCGACAGAAGGGTTCTGCTCGGTGATCCGGTTTGACGAGGGTGTGTTTGGGTGTGTTTATGAGCGTGGAGAGCGAGCGGGTGAGGTTGAGGCGGGGCTGGCGAAGACCGAGGCGGGGACGGGGCCAGAGAAGACCGAGACGGGGCCAGAGAAGACCGAGGCGGGGCTAGCGAAGACCGAAACGGGGCCAGAGAAGACCCAGACTTCGCAGACCGAGTCCCAGTCCCAGACCCAGCCCCAGACCCAGACTGAGTCCCAGCCCCAGACTGAGAAAATTGCACACCCTGACACCGCCATCCACTCTTCTCCCACTGGAGCACCTGAAACCGACCATGGCCCATCTCTCTCTACAGTCCACTCCAATGCCAAGCCTCCACGCACCAGCCCAGCCACTGAAGCCAAATGCGAGCCCAGCCAAACGCAAACCGTCTCTATTCCCCACAATGTGCCTGTACAATCAACAGACAGATCTCCTCCGCTTTCCGGAAAGCGTAATTCCCCCTCCGCCCGCCCGACTCTGAATGCGGCTCAACCTTCTCAAAACCAGTCACAGCCGCTTCAAGTGACGCCGTCACTTCTTTCCCAATTCGTGGCCCCGCCGGTGTTGGCCCCAGTATCACAACCACCACCAAGCTCTACGCCAGAGGAAGATGGAGCCAAGAAAAAGCGCCGCATCCAGCCGACTCTCGTGCAGCCCGAGAACTAGTTCTCGCAGAATCTTCCTCTGGATCACGATCTGGCTCACTGGTCTCTCGACTTTCGAGCTTTTGCCTCTTGGTAGACAAACTTCGGACTCTTTCACTCGCTACGGACCTCGCCGCCCACCCACTGACTCCTGACTCTTGCCGTCTCCTACGTCTGCTGGCGCTTGCCTCACATCTGCACCTACCTGAATACAGTGCTCGTGGTGATCCAATGATTGAATGCAGTGCATATGTTGCCCCGCCAAACTTCAATGCCCTGCACCTTCTTGTGCTATCCTATTGTGTGGTTCTCCCATCCTATTGTGTACCTCACAGCGGATGCGATTCGCCTACGGTGCCATCGTAATCCTCCCAATCCATCTCTTCATACGCTTGAATACACTCCCCTCTTGTCACGTCTATTATCATACATCACTCGCCAATCACGTCGTTGGACAACGACAGCTGCAAGCGCCGCCTCGCCCGCAAAATCATCTCCTCTCTTCTCTTGCGCAACAAGTCTGTGCGCTCCACCTCGTCTTTGCCCCATTTTCCCTCCACGGGTCCGCTCTCGGTCTGCCCGTTGTCCTCCACCAGATACTTCTCGAGCAATGTCTTCAGCTCGCTCGGAGCAACGTTGTGTGCCTCCTCCGGCTGGGCCACCGGCGCTTCTCCGGGAGGAAACGGCAATGTCAGGTTTTCCATATATTCGTCCACTGTAGCCTCCACCGAGCCGGAACGCTCCAAACTATAGCGGATCTGCGAGTCTGTGAGCTGCGGCGCGATCGCGCGCACCACCTCGATCATCGACTCCGTCACCTGTCTGTGGGATCTGCGGCGGGCTGGAACCGGGTCTTGTTGGATGGATTCCGGACTTCTTCCGATATTGGTGCGGATGTTGAACTCATCCGGCACCGACTGGGGAATGGGCGAGATCAACCAGCGCAAAAACACAAAAGCCACAAGCAACAGCACGATAAAGAAGATTGTCGAGTTGTCCATGGTGGTGTGAGTAGCTGGGTACTATGGGTTGATAGCTCGATACCTGGATCGGGTACATGTGGAGTTGGGCGCGGGTAGCCGGAGGTACAGGTGTTTCGCTTAGGAGCGCCTTTGGTGGTGCGGGTGGTACTGGTGCAAACATTGGGTGGGCACCAGTCGCCGCGATTGTGGCTCCAAAATTAGGAGTCGTGACTGTCTCACCCCAGAGCCGGCTGACTGTTGGGCCGCATCGGCGTACTCCTGTTGTACTACAGGCAGCCGCGTGTCCTGGTGTTGGAGGAAGAATGCAAGCATGTCTAGGCTTGTACGCAGCCGACCGAAACAGCAACGGTGAGGAGATTCTTCGAGGCTGATGCACATTGCAAACCGAGGCATCACCAGCCGTTTTCGGGCATCTGCATGTAAATGCGAGTCAACAGTATGTTGCCCCTACATACGTCTGCTGGATTGAGGCGACATGATGCGCGATGTAATGTCCGTCGCGCGCGGACATTCGGCACCGTAGCGCCAGTTTTGAAACCAAACATTGTCGTTTCTGCCAATGTTCATCTTTCTTCATCGCAACCAGGCACAGCACATGTCTATCGTCATTGTAGAGATGCTAAATTTATCTGTTCTGCATCCGTCACAAAGAGATGGCCCATTTGGGGTGTGCATGAGCGTATCTCCTATTCAGTAAATGCACGCGATGCATCCTTCTTGGTTTTTTGCCGCAGTGCTGGGTACTGATCGGAAAACCAGCATAATTATTTCAATGCTGCCTTTGCTATGGACACAGCCTCCCTCGTCCTATCCCCTTATGGCATTAAGAATGCGTGGTCCTCATGCAATATACACATGGTGAGGGTGGAGGCCAACACCTTGACTGCGCGACCTAGTACTGTGTATGCCATTTGTGTTTGGAGTCTCCGTATATGTCATTCCCCTTACTCACAATATCCAATGGCTACATTGAAGCATGCCTCGTACATTGGACGAGGTGCTTACGCGGAAACCTTTATCCCCTGTGATAGTGCAGTTGTTGTGTTGCGCAAGTATCCATGTCATATGCAGAGTCATGCACCTGGTGGGATCCAGTCCAACTTAACTAGTTTGCATCTTGCAGATAGGTATATGCGAGATGTCCGACAAGACCGGCGTGCGTAGCGGCATCAAACCCAGCCAAACGTGCACAAACGAACATTTTACCCATAATCCCCTGAGAACAGCAATCAAGCCAAAACCACGCTAATGTTCGCCAATTCGGAGCCCTGAGGCAGGGGCGAGTGATTTCGAAATCTCGTAAAAACAAAGTTTCCTTGGCATCCGCACCGCCCACCCCAATGTGTCAATCCAGTCATGTCACCACCATTCCGCACGACACACCCGTACACCACAACTCGCGTCCGAGACAGGTTTCGGCTTACGATAGCAGTTTCTGATAACGATTGAAGGTCCAATTGGTCAAGCAATGGATCTCAAGAACAACCAAGAACTCCACCAAATGTTGCGTACTTTTGTGGTGTTGGACAAGGACAGTATATTGTCGTCGTCGGATTCCGAATCTACCGCCCTGGAGACAGATCACAGCTCTTCCGTTTCTCAATCTCCAAATCCCAAAACTCAGGCGGATTCTGCTCACAGAACGCCAAGCCCATTCTCGTCTTGTACTCCCAGTACCGAATTGAAAAGCTCCGTGCGTATTATTCCTCCTGGTGTCTCTAGAGCTTCGAGCTTGGGTCAGAGCAATCAAAAGGAAGTAAATGTCCGAGTTCCCGCAGGTACGGTGCCACAGCCAAAAAGAGCAACACTGGATTCCTACTACGACGACATTTGTTCTCAGTACTTGCAATTCACCAATGAGAATCCCACCACGTACCATGCAATCGGCCATTTTGCCGATGTTTTAAGCTCCAGCCTGTTCACTCGCATTTCGGAGAAAGATTGCTTTGAGGTTGACCAGGGCCTGCGGTTTTTTGTCACCAGAGGGGACCAGGCAATGGTAGCTGTTGTCGTGGGCAAAAAGTGGGTTCCGGAAAATGGTTTTGGTATTGTGGGTGCGCATGTTGATGCTTTAACTGCGAAACTCAAACCTTCATCTATAAAAGATTCCGTTGACGGATTCCATCTTTTGGGCGTGGCTGCGTACTCGGGCGCCCTCAACCATCTTTGGCTCGACCGTGATTTGGGTATCGGCGGGTCGGTTTTGGTCAAGGACCGGACTACAAACGAAATCCACTCTCGTGTGGTGACTTCGGGATCCCATGCCATCTGCCGCATTCCATCTTTGGCGCCGCATTTTGGCAGTGCCGCTGCTCCGTTACCCTACAACCAGGAGACAAAAATGGTTCCTGTGATGGGCTATGGCACAGTAGAACCGGATGCTACAGCCGACGACAAGTTGTCACCCTTATTCGGAAAGCATTCGCTCTCTTTGCTTCGTTTCATCGCCAGATTGGCAGAGTGTAAGGTGGCAGAGTTGGTTGGGTTGGACTTGGAGCTTTTCGACGTCCAGCACGCTACAAGAGGCGGATTGAACCTCGAATTTATGTTTGCGCCCCGCATCGACGACCGTTTGTGTGCTTTCAGCGCCATTCACGCATTGGCATCTTTGGGCGACGTGGATTTGCAAAAAAGCAGCGGGTGCCATGTTGTTTTGCTTGCCAACAACGAAGAAATCGGCTCGGGCACCAGAACAGGTGCCAAGGGTAAGTTGTTGAACAGTGTGATGGAAAGGCTTGTGTTATCTCGTGGATATGGCCTCGCACAAGTGCAACAGGCGTTTGCGAACTCCATTATTCTCTCTGCTGACGTCACTCACTCGCTCAACCCCAACTTCAAGGATGCTTACTTGGAAGGACATTACCCTTTGCCCAATACTGGGCTTACATTGAAGAAGGATGCCAACGGCCACGTAATGACAGACCTGGTGGGGGTGATGTTGATGGAAACAATTGCTTCTCATTCGGGATTGACAATGCAACAATTCCATATCCGGAATGATATGCCTTCAGGGGGTACTATTGGGCCCATGCTAGCCATGGATACAGGTTCCAGGGTCATTGATGTGGGTTTACCCCAACTCAGCATGCATAGCATTCGTGCAACTGCAGGTTTTAAGGAACCAGGATTAGGCATCGAGACATTCCTGGCGTTTTTCCGCCTCTGGAGACGGGTGTTGGATACCATTGAGTATCTGTAACTGTGGCTCGGTAACAAGATGCCTCAGTTTCTGCATCTGTCGTGTTTTCGGCTTCACTTCTTCGCCTGTGTTATTTTATCAAAGTTAATATAAGCGTTATCTCACACATTTACGTTGCATATGTCCATAATTTGTGTCACACCTGTTTCCTTGGCATGTAAAAAATGACACTGCCTCTAACCGAAAGTGGAATCGTTTACCTGCCCAGAGCAGTAAATGCATGCGGAATGTGCGCCCAAAGCACTCTGGTGTCCAATTCCCACGCACCTGGCGCTTCAAATGTGGGCGGGCGTCGTAGTTTAGCTGCAAGATTGATCTAATCGGTTTGCGGGCGCATACAGCTGTAGTTCTCCTCTTTGGCCACTCGCCAAACCGCCATCTAATCTTGGCTTATCGGACACTCCTGTTGAGATGTATTGGAAAGTTCGCTTCACCCCTACGCGCCTCAGAGAAAAATCCTACGGTCAAAAACGCATGTGGTAAACCTAGAGCATTAAGCTTTAGCATGTGCTCCGGATTGCTGTATCTGGATCTGCACTCCGCTGCACTGATGTCCTACATTTTTTTTTTTTTTATTTGATTTTCACCCCCGAGTGCTTAAACCAATGAAATGCAACTATTGCCGAAGTAACACTGAGGCATTTTTGTCCACATTCGTGTTGTTGCCTGGTCCAGGAGCTTATAGGCAGTCTGCCTGTTTGTTGGACTAAAGACTGCAACGATATACCAGTGGTCTCCTGCACCAACGGTTTATTATATGGTGCAATCTGCGACCGTTGAGTGGTAGCACAAAATATTTGCTACGAACGGCCTACCGCAAACATTGCAGGGGCATTTCCCGTTTTGGTTTTTACGGAATGCAGTGTCTTATCTTTCTTGTCATCGTTTGCGCGCCCTGTTTTGATGCAGTTTGTCCTGCGTTTTTCTGCTTCACCTGTGCATCACATAGGAGAAATCCCACTAGCGCAAAAACCACATATTAGCACTTTCCACATTGGCGTATCTAAGACGCGTCACCCTGATCAAAACACATGTGGAGTATGGTGTGGTTCCTGGTATGTTACCTCAAAGATATCTTTCCTCTCTTAATTGTCGGATGCAAACGCCCGCTTAACTTTATGCAGAACGGTGTGTAATACATTTCCTTGAACAACACATCAAATAGAAAGGTTAACTTTGTCTGGAAGCACATCATAACGCCCAAGATTGTTGTACCGTAGGGTACTGCTCGCTTCACGTGTATACGATACTCTCGTCCCACACTTTACGGGGCGGACTATGCGGACTGATTCGGTGCACTCTTTTCAACTTAAGCACTTAGCGTCCAGCATTTGTATACGACAGAACCGCTAAGCATTTTAAAACTTGAATATTGTACCTCCAAAAGAAGGAGGATCTAAATCTCCGCCTTAAAAACTGAAAGTTTAAAGTTTGAGAAGGGTTTACTTTTTTTATAGACCCAAAAAATAAAGAAGTACGTTGCTGTCTGCAGGGCGCTTATGACCATATATTCAGAACCTTAATTCACAGATCATGCAAGTAGAAAATAGACAATAAAAATTAAAGTTGGACGCCCATCACCCTCCACTGGTTACACTTAGACGAAAAGTCCCTAAGATTATTTTTATTTCTAACTGTTTAAGAATGAGCAGATTGTTTGGTATCTCCTGTTCCGCTGGAAATTTCTTTTTTTTTTTTTTTTTGTTTTTTGATCTCCGTTGCCGATCACGCCGTCACCTACCTTGGCGTACTCCATGTTATCAATTATATTTCAACCAGCGGTAAATCCAGAGCTCGGCCGATTCGCATTAAGGTATGAGATGAAATATAGGCATTGTTTCATCTCATGTGTTGCGACGCAGTTTTTGTTCTCATCACGACATCAGACGTAGTATAGAAGTCTAAGCAAAGGCTTTTTTAGCATTGAGAGCCGCTAAAAGTCAAAATTTATAAACTTCAAGTGTATTCTTCTCAACTCTGTGGAAATTTCATGCTGGCAGAGATCCCTCAATATATTTAGATAACTAAGACCCGATTTTGTCTTTCAAGTGAGACAAGAGAAAGAATTTGTCTGTGATTTCTAAAGGCGCCAGATCTTAAGATTTGATTATTATTTCTCTGTCCAACATTTACTGTATAATTCTCTTCCTATTTGAGGTATTCGTAGTATCTCGCTGTCGTTGTATTTACATGACGGATAACGGTGACCTTCACATGAGGTCACCGTAAGCGTAACATGGATCTTCCAAAATTCGATTATGGCAGTACGGAAGCTTAAAGAGGAAAAATTTTCTGCTTGGAAGTATCTTAACTCAATGTACCTAGTAAAAGCACCAATCTTCCGTAATGTTTGCCGCAGTTAGTTCAAGTAACATGAACTTGGAACCAATATTAGAAGTCCTGTCTCCTGAAAACCAAATACGCGAACCTTATGACGTTGTCTCCAATAATACCGCGTAGCATGCGGAAAAACCAGCAACTCTGTCATTCCGGAACTTTAATTCAGCGTAAAACGCGGAATAACTTATCCAAACTGATGTTGACATCAGTGAAAGTTCTGTGTGTAGCTTGCGAATATTTTTCCGCACCCTTCGCTTGCATCATTAAGTTTGCATCATCGAACTTGCATGCTTATAATCTTTAACGTCCGATTCTCACTCCTAATTTTTTTTCTTGGCGTATGGGTGCTAAATACCCGCTTTTTCTTAGGAAAACTTGACCCAAAAGCCGAGAGGTAGAAAACGGGGGAGTGGTAAGTTGGTGAAAGTACAAGCGAAGAAACGTCTAAGGGATGGTGTTTTTACTACAACCAGTTCGAAAGCTTTGCACACAATGCATTTTTTTGCGTCCCTCGGATGTTTTTATCGCACTTCCCCTCGGAATTAATAGGGACGGTTGATGCCCTTTAATTACGCTCTTAAGGCGACAAAAATTGGGCGGCCGCGCAAGAATATTTGCACGGTCTGAACAAGAAGTATCGAACGCTCGCGAAGGAAATTTTGCGCGGGTCCCAAGATAAAGTTGGACCTTCTTCTCATGTTATGTTGCACGGTACGAATGATTTAGTTTGAATCCCAGGACAGCCAATGTACACAAAATGTATTTCTCTTTTAAGATTAACTTTCTCCAATATGAGAAGTGGATTAGGGCTTTTCCGTAGTCAGTAACATTCTGGGTTATGCCAAAGGAAAAATGTTTCGCATTCTGTAATCAATAAGCTACCATCATGTTCAAATACTTACCTCCTTATTCCCCTGATCTTAATCCAATTGAATGTTTTTGAAATCAGTTGAAACCAAGAATATCAACAAGGAAATATGAGGATGGCGAAGAACTAGGCAATCGTATTCGCGATGCTGGGGAAAGCATCATTAAAATCTTCAAAATGAATGTTCAACACTCTCTTTCATGCATGGAAAAATGCTTGCGAAGGGAGCCTTTATAATTGATATAAGTTTATGGTGAATTATGTTTTTGGAAAATTGATTTTAATTGAAAGGTGCAAGTTTATTTACATTTTAGTGCAACATAACATGAGGAGAAGGTCCAACTTTATCTTGGGACCCGCGCAAAATTTCCTTCGCGAGCGTTCGATACTTCTTGTTCAGACCGTGCAAAAATACCGGCCGAGCGTTCAAAATTTCTTGTTCAGACCGTGCAAATATTTTTGCGCGACCGCCCAATTTTTTTCGCCCCAAGAGCGCAATTAAAGGGCAGCCACCGTCCATATTAATTCCGAGGGGACGTGCGATAAAAACTTCCGAGGGACGCAAAAAAAAAATGCTTTGTGTGCAAAAACTTTCAAACTGGCTGTACTCTAAATTGCGAGCACGTGCCAGCCAATAAAGGTACAATACTACCATCCTCGTCAAAAGGGCCCTCACGGTGATTAACAGCGAAGAGTAGTAATACAAAAACCTTCAAGTGCTCAGCATCTGTAACGCATCAATCATGTGCCAAGGGATGAAAGTTCAATTTTCGTTTTAACGCTCGATCAGTGGAGAAAAAATAGCTTACGCATGGAGGGGTAAATCTATCTTCGTAATCTTCAATCATATTCGGGCGGTAAACCTGCATGTGGTATTTTCAATATTCGCCGCGCCTAAAATTAACTGCAGAAACGGCCTAGAGGGGCCTGTATGTATACGAGAATCACAAACTTTATTTCTTGCGTCATCAGTAGTCACGGAACTAAACGGTCCACCCGGAACTTCCACACTCCCGAGTTCCCGAGTTCTTTTTAAGCAAGACAATCCTTTGAGCCCAAGAGTGATCATATGCTCGTGCCATATATCTCTTCCGTAGGTTAAGAACTGAGAAGGTAATACGAACAGCAAAAGAAAACCGACTTATTCCGAGACAAAATCACGACGTCAGATCTTGCAAGGTATTCTTGTGACTCACAATCACCCAACCCCAGCCGACGGAAAATAAATTGCTTCAACATGCGGGTGCAGGTGTCTCAACGGGAAAAACAGACCAGGACTTTTGACGTCAGTACAACGCCACTCCTGTACATTCGCGTCATACTCTGGGTTCGCCAACAATCTATATCTACACCCGAACACGGCATTTGCGTAGCAAAACTTCTACAAAAGCATGCGTAACAACTTAGTTTTGAGATAATATGTGAAATGATACACAAGTCATTCCGAATTCTGCCTGCAGAGCCCTTCATATCAGTCCACCGACTTGGCCACGATCGGACTGAATAAACCATCTACATCAGATGCACTACTCGAGGAATGAGTGGATGAACACCGGCCCTATTATACAGACGCGCCCACTGCGACGCAAACGGCAAGAAATGACGCCAAAAATATGCTTTTCTTGGACGCTCTTTGGGTGGAGCTTCCACTTTGCGAGCTGGAAGAATTGTGGTAAGTCATGGCGGTGGAAGACGATGATTCGGTGTTGTTGGACATCTGGGTATTGTTGGCAATCTGGGTATTGTTGGAAAGGCCAACCATCCATGTTTGCGATGCAGTGTTGGTCTGACTAATAGAAGTCAACTGCTCAAGACCCAGTAACATGGTGACCACGGCGGTGTTTTGCTGGGTTGCCAGGGAATCGATCAAAAGAGACATAGCGGACGACGTACTAAGGGGGTATAAAGGGGCAATGGCCTATGGTTCCCGGAATCAGAAAAGTGACCAAATCAGACGAGTCAGTAGCAACAGATGCGACAATGGGAGCTGAGACCGGCCTAGTAAGAAACGGGGGAAGGCGGAAGAAAAAGAGGAGGGCGGGGTGTGAAGAAAAAGAGAACACGCACAAGTGAGGAAACGGCGGAAATTAATAAAATGGAACCGTAGCCACAGAATACCTGGTTCAAACACGGTGCGTGGAGAACAGGGCTGGTGAAAAGTAAATATGCGCCGTTCCTGGTCTGTGTGCCGGCATGCTGTGAAATACGCTGTTCTCTCTGGAGTGTGTGCCGGTCCGTGACGTCATGGCGCGGCACAACCCCGTCTGTGTGGCGGAACATCGGCATTGAGCGTTTGTAACCCGAGCGTTGAAGGGCCCGTACTGCAGGCAGCCCGCGACCGAGAATGCGTTCCTTGAGGTATGTTTCCCCCAACAGGCGATTGCACGTCTGAAAACAGAAATTGGGCACGAGTGAGATGTGGACTTGCGCTTGGGGGGACAGCAACTCAAGCAAACAGCTTACGCGGGGTGGTCTAAGAATATCTATTGAAACTAGCCAAGCATGGGGAATTTTTGATTTTTGCTCTTCAACACGAACTGCTGGAGACAAAGTGCGCCTATATCGGCGGAGCGCAGTAGCAGGGTATGGAACCAACGGTTGCATGCACGCAGCAGAGGCTATGATGATGAAGATTTGCCATGTGCGTCAACCATCTCAACCGCCCAGTGCAACAACCATTGCGTCGATTGCATCTCCTGCACCGGCACCGCATTGTTTGGGGAAGGCCTTCATGCAAGGGCCTCGTACCGGGATTGCGTTCCAAACCATCCGCGGTTGCGCTGGCGGCGCTTAAACTCGAGAATGGCCTCCACCGTGGGCGGCTCGATGGCCAGGTCGTCTTGCACCGAGGACACGTCGGACTGCACCGGTTTGATGGGCTCGACCGGAACCTGTGGGTAGGACGGGGTGCCGGTGATGAGCCCATCCGGCTCGGACCGTTTTGGGGTGGGGTTACGCGCCAATTGTGCTGCAGTGGGACGCAAGGCCTGGGATTCCGGGGCGTCCGCAGCGGCCATGTGGCGCACGGACGACGCGTCGGTGGCGCCGTAGCTCAGGTGGAACGAGAACACCGAGCTGGTGTCGTCGAACACCAGGCCCATGTCCTCCAACGAGAGGCCCTTTGTCTCCGGGAACATGTAGTGCACGCACGCGAACGAGAGCACGCACGAGCACGCGGGGATCAAGTATGTTTTCCAGGAGATGGCCGCCAACAAGATGGGCGTCATCTCGCCCACAAGAAAGTTGAAGAGCCAGTTGGTGGCGGTGGACATGGCCGCGCCCTTGGACCGCACCGAGTTGGGCAACACCTCGTTCATCATCCACGGGATCGGGCCCCACGACGCGCCGAACGCCGCGTTGAACACAATCACAAACGCCACCACCGCCTGCGGCGTGTAGCGGTCGTCCACGTACGACAGCGCGGCAATGGCAAAGAGCGCGGCCGCCATCACCGCGGCGCCGGACAAGAGGAGCGGCTTGCGGCCCCACCCGTCCACCAAGTACCACGGCGGCACGGTGCTGGCCAAGTACACGAGCGAGTTGACGCCGGCCATGAAAATGGCGGCGCGGCCCTCCCAGCCCGCGTTCTCGAAGATCATGGGCGCGTAGTACGAGATGATGTTGATGCCGTTCATCTGGGCAAACATCTGCGCGAAGCACGCCACCAGCACGCGCTTGGAGTAGCGCGTGAGCATGTAGCGGTAGGAGCGCTCGCCGCCCTCCACGCGCGCAATCAACACGCTCTCCTTGATCAGGCGGTACTCCACCTTGGCCACCTCGTCGTCGACGTCGCCGTCCGCGTACAAGTCGCTGATGACGATCATGCCCTCGATGTCGTGGTCGTGGTCCAAGAGCCACCGCGGCGTCTCCACAATCACAAACGTGCCGGCAAGCAACATGGCGCCAATCACGCACTGCAACACCAACGGCATGCGCCACGACCAGTTGCTGTGCAAAAACGAAAACCCGTAGTCGACCCAGATCGACGTGGAGTAGCCGACAATGTTGCCGGTGAACTCCAAGCACGCGTAGAAGCCGCGGTCCGACGGCGGCGAGATCTCCGCCTGGTAGCACGGGATGATGGTGGTCAAAAACCCGATCGCCACGCCGCCCACGAGCCGCCCGCACCCCAACACAAAGATGTTGGGCGAAAGCGCCTGGATCACCCCGCCGGTGACGAAAATCACACTGCCCCAGCGGATCGTGCGCCGCCGCCCGATGCGGTCGCCCACTTTGCCGGCCTCGAAGCTGGAGAAAAGCGCGCCGATCTCCAAGATCGCAATCATGGTGCCCACGGCCGCCGGGCTGGGGTTGTGGTAGTAGTGCTTGAAGTACTTGTTGGTCAAGAGCGACGACATCAAGCCCTGTTCGAAGCCAAAGAGAAACACGCCCAACGACACGAACGTCGACGTGAAGTTGAGGAGCGCACGGCCCACAAGAAACGACTCTTTGACTGTTTGAGTCATGGATGGAGGAGAGGTGGAGCAATCGGGACCGTTGGGGGATATGGCCCGTGATGTGTGCAGGATGGTGGTTGGGTGCGGTGCAGGGGGAGAGATAAGGCTGGGCGGGGTTGTGAGGGAGTCGAGTGCTGGGGTGTTGTGATTGGGGTAGTGGTGATGGTGCGAGTGATATTGATATAGGGGCGTTAAGAGTGCCGTTGGGGGTGCGACACGTATTACCATTAACAGTGCCATTGGGAGTGCGATTAAGAGTGCTGTTGATGGTGCCGTTGATAGTGCGATTAAGTGCGATTAAGAGTGCGATTCATATTGCCATTACTAGTGCCGTTGATAGTGCCGTTGATAGTGCCGATGATAGGGCGATTCATAACGCATTTTGTTGCCATGAACAGTGCCATTGATAGTGCGATTCATGTTGTTATTAATAGTGCCGCTAATAGCGCCATTATATTGCCATTAGTAGTGTGATTATAGTGCGATTAATAGTGCGATTCATATTGCCGTTAATAGTGCGATTAATAGTGCGATTAATAGTGCGATTCATATTGCCATTACTAGTGCCATAGTGCAATTGCGATTCATATGGCCATTATATTGCCATTATATTGCCGTTTATAGTGCGACTAATAATGCGATACATATCACCATTAACCTTGCCATTAACAGTGCCGTCGATAGTGCGATTAATATTACTATTGCCGTTAATAGTGCCGTTAATAGTGCCGTTGATAGTGCAGTTCATATCGCATTTTATTGCCTTGAATGATGCCATTACTAGTGCGATTCACATTACTATCATTAGTGCCATTAATAGTGCCATTATATTACCATTAACATTGCCATTAATAGTGCCGTTGATAGTGCCGTTGATGGTGTAAGTAGTGCGATTCGTACTGCCATGCCCTTAATAGTACCATTACTAGTGCGATTGCGTTTCATATCGCCATTATATTGCCGTTGATAGTGCAATTCATACTGCCATATTGCCGTTGATCTTGCCGTCAATATTGCCGTTAATGTGCTATTACTAGTACCATTACTAGTACCATTACTGTTACCTTTACCAGTGCCATTTCTGATTCTCGCCATTGTATTGCCTTTTTGCCTTTACATGTGATCGGAGTATTCTCATGTCGAACTGAGACTGGGACAACTACAGCTGGCTATTTGCCATGTCCCTCGGGGTGCCTTACTGTTGCTCCATAATTCTTTATTTATCAGTCACACTCCATTCTGCGGCTTCCATATTAATGGACTTTGGCCCCAAGTTGTTATAGTTGGAGCTCAGCTCTAAAGTAGCGAAATCTTCCTTCATTGCCGACGATACCACAAATGTCAATTTTTGAACTAGCTGGCAACCTAGTTATCATTCTGGCATTGTTCTCGTGGTAATCTAAAAGACTTCGTGATTTTGATGCATTAGCTGCATCGATACATTGCTTCCCTATTCTGTATTATCTATTTTCCTTCTCTTTTTATGCCCTTCGTGTTTTTTTTAATACTCTTGCTTCCTGTATTACCTACATCCTCGGTTGTGAACTCGAGCATCCGAGATTTCTTCGAGTTTATTACTCCGCATTCAATTCTTTGCTTACTTCATGCTCAACTCCCCTTGTCTTACCCGTCATCAGGTCCTCCTTTTGTGCCCATTGATGGCTTATCAAATAGTGACAATTTCCGCATTCTGATACTTTATGCCATCAACCAGTAAGCTTTACCCTTAATAATCACAAATTCTCAGTATCCGTGAATACATCCTTCGATTGGCCAGGTTCAAACAAGGGATACCCATTGACGTTCTTTTGGGCTTTCCATTCACTCCTGGCCTTCTTCTTTCGGCCAATTTTAACCGAAACCATCCAGTCTGCAAAATAATAAATTGCAAGTGTTCCGAGCGCATGGCATCGCTTCAATCGAATGATTCATTGCAACGTGATTAATAGTAACTGGCACCATATTCCCATTTAAGGGTTCTCTGCAACCGTGTACTATTGGCATATGAGCCATGATAAATATTTTTAGGTGCTTCTAGGTTCGTGCATTCTCTGCGGCTGAATTTCTATAGGGCTCGCAACCTGTTGCTGCTTCAAACCTTAAAAATATTGCCTCGAACACAAAATATGTATTTTTCGTCAGTATTGAATGTAACCATTGTCAGAATGCGGAATCTGCTTTACGGTAATTTTCACAAGCTTTTGTATAGTCTCAACCTATCGACTTATTTATGGTTCTTCCAAAGCGTAGAGTTGACTTACTAGGAGACGTATTCACGGCCTTAAAACGCGTACCGAAGTAAACACAAGTTGCTCGTAATTGCCTTACGTAGAGGTCCTTTCAGTGACTTTTATCAGAGTATTCTTATAATTTCGTTGGTTATTCGCGTAATTCCAATTCTTTCTCTTCAACCGTTATACGGTCGCGAGGCGAGTGAAATCTGCAACGGTCTTTGGTAAAGCTGATTGGTGCTCTCTCTGTCTCCAAGAAACACATCTCGGTAAAAGCAATGCGTCGGTGAAACCACCTCCAGCGCATAACCAGTGAGTAACGTACAATGCATAGCATGCTAACATCAGGTGTAGTAATTATTATTATTCATACACATTTTCAACAATCCAGTTGTCCTTACCCAGTATCAAGAACTTACAACAACAAAGCAGCAGCGGCAGCAAGAGCACCGGCAGCAATCTTGGCTTGAGCACCACCGTTCTCTGGGCTGACCGATGGAGGCACAGCAGAAGAAGTGCAAACTTCGTCGGAGCACGAAGTGATAGTCACCAAAGTAGAAAGAGTGTGCTCTTCGGTGGTAGTACCGTTGGTTGGAGCCTCGGAGGTTGGCTCAACTGGGGCCTCAGAGGTAGTGTCGGCAGGAGCCTCGGAAGAAGGCTCAACTGGAGTCTCGGAAGAGGTGGCAGGAGCCTCAGAAGAAGTAGAAACAACAGCACCGTCAATGTTCAAGTTGACCTGCTCACCACCCTCGTTACATGGAGTACCGCTGATGTAGTAGGAGGTTCCTTCGTCGCCGTTGGGGCAAGCGTAGAACGAGTTGACGTTTCCGGCATTCAATCTCAAGTGGCCATCAATGAAACCCCAGGCACTAGAAGCATCGCCCTTGTCTCTCAACACAAGACCGTATTGTGGGGTGGAGGTAAGGTATTGCTCGTTGTCTCTGCCAATGGCAGAAACGTAACCAGCAGGCTCCTCCAAGTTGAAAGAAGCACCGGAGCCGGCGTTCAACACAAGTCTGTCATTGTCAAGTTGAACGGGAAAGTTAACAGTGTCTCCGACGGCAGTCAAGGAGAAGGTTTGGTCAGCAGCAACGTAAGCAGCGAGAGTAAGCAAAGTAGCGATTGGGAACATTTTCGATGTGGTGGTTGGAATTGGTGAAATAACTCCATGGGGAAATGGGTACAGATATTTATAGCTAAAGTGTTCTCGTGCTCTTGCCCAAAATAGAAGCTGGATCACGACAAAACGGGCTAGAGAACCTCCACTTTGCACCAAGCTGCATGACCCCATGCGGCAACATGAACGTTTCATTCTGCATATCGCCAGGGAACATTGTTATGTGCAGGCGGTATGCCAGGAGAACAATGGCCAGTACGCTATTTATTTTGTATTGGAGTGCACATCCATTGTTAGGTAGCTTGGCCCTATATTTGCACCAGCACTAGAGCACTATTCTTTGTTTGGTTGCGTGTTCTGGATGTACGCCAAGAAATCCTCACATATCTTTTTTTAGCACGTCGTCATGTGGCATAAAAGGACTGTGTGTAAGCCGCACCATGACCTGGTTCGGGCTTCTCCGCTATGGGAAATACCCTGAAATTTAGCCCAAATCAGTAGTCTTTTGCCCATAACGTGGTTATGCTCCACCATTCGTGGTCTTGCCATGTCGCCTTAGGTCTTGTTTTGGAATTCCCACTAACACCCAAAGTGCTGGCTACTGCTATTGTCCAAAACGTGATCTCTTTGTTCGCACCTATTTTGACACTTGAGTGCTGGTGGCACATTCCAAAGTCCCTGTCGTTGTATTGCGGAGCAAGACGCGACTAGTGCTTGGCGTTTGTGTATGCGTCTAGAATACGTGATTGGGATGTTTTGCTTATTCGTGTCTCCTATTTTAGGTTGCGGTACAATTAAGACCAGCAAAGTTTAGCCGAGGACATAACCTTAATTACCACTCTAGTGCTGGATCACCCACATGGTCGCTTGGTTAGTGGAGATGTTCTCTCCTGTTTTGCAATCGTCCATAATTGCATCAGTCCAGTATTGCATCGGCCCAGTATTCCATAGTCGAGTATTGCACCAGACGTTGTACGTTGGCCAGTAATAGTGTGTGCCGGTACTTGCAATGACCAATCCCGCCATATTGCACCTTTTGCTGGACTCTGTCCGGTCAGATATGATCTGGTCAGTTATTATCTGGTCAGTTATTTTGGTCAGTTATTCTGGTCTTTTATTTGGTCAGGAACTATCTGGTCGGGGTATTCTGGTCAATTATTATCTGGTCAGAAATTATCTTCTCTGTGCATCTTCTCGGCACATCTTCTTTGTACATATTCTCTGTACATATTCTCTGTACATATTCTCTGTGTATCTTCTCAGACAGTTTGCCGGAACATCTCCTTGGAACATCTCAGACATCTTCTCGGAGCATCTTTTCTATAATTCTGACATCTTCTCGGACATCTTCTCAGACATCTTTTCAGACATCTTTTCAGACATCTTCTGTGCTTCTGCCCACACACCTCCTCTGTACTTCTGCTCACGCATATTCTCCTTACATCTCAGACATCTGCTCATTAATTATCTATTCGTGGCCGAATCTTAACCTATTTGTAGATGGCGCATACAACCACATCTCCCGTACCCAATCTACCGAATGTTGTGTAACCGAGTGGTGTTGAGATGCACATTGATGTCCAACCGGTCGGCATCCTCCTCGATTTTTTTCAACCGCTCATTCTGTGCATCCACCTCTTGTCCCATGAGATTGGCGGTGTTGCGCAACTTCTTGGAGTACGAGGCAATCTGGTCAAGGTTGGACGCCAACTCCTTCTCCATCTCGTCATCCTCCGAGTCATTTTCAAATTGGTACCGTTGTGCCTGTTGTAAATGCCGTTCGCCTTGGTACTTGTTGTACGTATCCGACGAAGTAGCATTCGATGTGAGGCCCTCCTTCACTCTCTGCTCACTGGCATACATGCCTTGTCTGTTTGTTTCACGCAAGTACTTTTCCTGTTCCTTCTGCGTCTTGAGCTTGACTTCCTGCTGGCGCAACCGCAGTTTCTTATTGAACGGGTTTCCTGTGGCGGGGATGAAGATGGACCGGTTGAGGCGGCGCAATTCCTTGACTTTTTCGTCGGCAATCTGCGTTTGCGTTTCCCCCAACAACAAGTTCTGTTCGGCATTGTACAACCGCTCCGACTGCGATCCTAAAACTCCAAGCGTGTTTGTTCCCAGCGCATCCGCCTGCATTGCGTGCGCCAACGTGTTTCTAGTCAGCTGCACCGACTCTTGCTTGACAAAGCGGATATCCTGTTTGATTGCCTCCACCTCTTCGTCCTCCAGGTTGACCTGTTCTTGCTCCGGCAAAAAGTCGTCGCCCACGTTCAAGTCCTCCTCGTCGGAATTAGCATTGAGATCCAAAGTCTCGGTGTCCGTGTTGCGCACTGGCCGTCTCAACTGCAGCGGAGGCAATTCCGACGGAATGGCGTTCAAGTCGAGCGTCAGCTCGTCGTCCCGAGCAGTTTGCCGGGAGTTGTACGCGGCTTCTCTGCGGGCCCGTGACGTGGAGCCGGCGTAGGGACTGGCGGAGTTGCCCGATTGGGAAGTTCTCCCGCTGGCCGCACTAGAGGTGCCATCAGAGCGGGAGTTTCCGCCACTGGCGTAGGGGTTGGTGTTTCCTCCGTTTGTGTGTGGGGTAGTAGAGTTTCCTCCGCGTGAGTATGGATTCCCTGTACTTCCTCCGTACGGATTCCCGGTACTTCCTCCGTACGGATTCCCAGTATTTCCTCCGTAAGGATTCCCAGTACTTCCTCCGTGCAGATTCCCATTACTTCCTCCGTTTCCGTCCTGCGAGTAAGGGTTTCCGTACGGATTGCCCTGGCCGTCGTTGATGTTGGCATAAGGATTTACAGGGGCAAACCCCGGTTTTCTGCTCTGGCGCTCACTGGCATATTCCCGAAACGCACCAAACTTCTCCTGGCGGCCGCTGGTGGCGGTTTTCGTGGAAATTCCCACGCGCTGCATTTCGCTGACGAGCTCCTGCTCGGTCGGCTCCTTCTGCCGAAACATTTTTCTGATTCCCATTTTTGGTGTGAGTGGTAGCACAAGCTAAGAATAGCGGTGATCACTGCGAACGATACCGCCCCGTCTGTGTGCAGTCCGGTGTTCCCAGTGCGGCGGGGTAGTGATGTTCCGGTTGCATCCTGCACTTGTAGCGATGGTCTGCTTTTCTTCACCATGTCCCATATCCGGTTGCCTGAGCCCAAGAGAAGAAAGGTGGAAGAAGGTGTGCACGTGACCGTGGGCGGAACGGAAATCCGTTCCAACGGCACCATGACGCCTTCTGTGACGTTAGAAGCGACGAACGACCCAGCGACATTTGACATGAGTAGAGGTGACGCTAGACGGGACATTCACACTAGAGGAGACACCAGAGGAGACATTAGAGGAGACATTAGAGGAGACATAAGAGGAGACATTCACGCAAACGGAGGGTTGTTTACAGAGACTCTGGGTGGAGGCATGATGGTCAGCGACATTGCTGGCCAAGATTCTGTGCCCACCTTTAAGAACGACATTTATGCCGATATAGACGACATGGATACCACGGTGTCCTTACAACAATGTCCGTGTGGATACTTGCACGGCCCGGGTTCGCATGGGTCCCACGACATTTCTGCTGTTGGTTTCAGCAGCAATATGATGAGAGGCCCAGATTAAGCTGGTGCAGAGCATTCGTGTGGAGCACAAAATAGCTGTGACGCAATTTGCGCCTACGCAGGTAGTGGGAGAATATGCTCCTTTGCCGGACAGAGAAATCCTACGCCGGTAGATGGAGAAATTGCGCTCCTTCGCCGGACAGAAAAATGGCACCGATAATATTCAAGTGTAGCGGGAAACCCCTTCAATAGCTCTTCTCAAAAATAATAAAGGTGGACTCTGCTTCACGTAATGATTCTGACAGTATATACCCATGAATCAAGTCAGGTGCAAATTACGCTACTTCCTTGTCATTTGCCTATCTTCTATACAGACTCCGGGGCCATTCAAAATAAATATTTGGTCTGGGTTTGGCCAAAGCTGGGGATTTTTGTGTTCATCAGATTTTAGATGGCTCGTTTGACACTCTGATTACACTTTGCACCTATAGTCGTCTCCATTGCTTCCAATTTCAGGCCAATTTTAACAATTTCAGATCTCGCAATCTAGCCTCTTCACTTCCGTTTGCGGTGGTAATTTTCGTCTTATCTCACACGTATCCACACTATGCATTGCTCCATACAAATATACTGTGTATACACACGGCCATGATGTTCCACCAGAATCAAAACTCACCTTTTCAGTATCACCAGAAGCTGTAAATACCATTTCTGTTCCCAAAAAAAGGCCTAGACAAGGCATTGGTGTCTTCTTATTTGAATAAAAGTGCCGTTTTCACCCTCAATAATAAGGGGAAATATGTGGCTCATAAGCTGTGGCTGCGAGCTTCCTGCACCACCCACAGTAACCTCACCACATTTGCACCTCATCTGTCCTAAATGATTCAGCCACAGATAGCAAATTTTTTATTAGTAATCTGAGCACTATATAGCTAATCAAATTCACTCTATTTCATTTACTGCAACTAAACACTGATGGGATTCTGGGATAAGGTCAAGACGCAACTTGAAGGTCCTGAAATTGTGGAGGCCTCACAAGTATTAAACCGTACTACGAGCTCTATAGATAGTACTCAGAAAGATGGAGTTGCCGTATACGATGTGGAGGTTTCTTCCATTGATGAGCCTTATATTGATCTCGAAGTACACTTGACGCCAGAGGAAATTTCCAGAAGACAGAAACTTGGTTTCAAAATCAAGCAGTTCTTCTGGGATGGAGCAGACAAGCACCCCCTCGAGCAGAAATATTTGGCCAAGCTTGATTTTTTCTTGTTGAGTTCGTCCATGATGGGCTACTTCATCAAATATTTAAACCAAACGAACGTGGCTACCGCTTACGTTAACGGAATGAGTGAGTACTACACTATGGACTCCAACCAGTACAACTATGTGGTGACATTCTGGACCGTTGGCTACATTATTGGTCAGATTCCTTCCAATCTCATTTTGCACCGCATTTCTGCCCGGTATTACTTGGGTGGATTGGAAATTATTTGGGCGATATTGACCCTCTTGATGATTACTTGCAAGGACCTCAAGTCTATGTACGTGTTGAGGTTTTTCCTTGGACTTGTGGAGGCGGGTTTCTTTCCGGGTATGGAATATTTGGTTGGAAGTAACTACTCAGCAGCAGAGATGACCACCAGAAGTGCTTATTTTGCCATTGCTGCTGGCGCGTCTGGGTTGATTTCAGGACCTTTGCAATTGGGACTTTTAAACCGATTCAAGAATTCCAGTATGCCTCCTTTCAAGTGGTTATTCGTTTTTGATGCTATCATTTCGTTCCCCATTGCGATCTATACTATGTGTGTTGATCCCAATACTCCAAGTACTACAGACGCATTTTACTTTACTTCGCAAGATCGTTTGATTGGTCTTGAAAGACGCCGGCGTCTTGGTGCTCAATTGAACACCAGAGAAAAGTACACCTGGAATAAGATCAAGTCTTTCTTCAATACTTGGCACATCTATGTGTTTCCCGTTTTGTTTTTGGCCTATAATAACGCGTGTAGTGCCATTTCTCAGCCTACTTTCACCACCTGGATGAAGTTAGACTTGAAGCTCAGTGATTATGATTATAATACCTACCCATCGATTCTCACGGCTTCTGGTATGGCTCTCACTCTCGTTTTGGCCTATTCCCATAATTTTATTGGAGGAAAGAAAAACCATTGGTACGTTATCGGATTCTTTGTTCCGCTTATTATCGGCTGTGCGTTGTTGGCCCATTGGGACATTCCCATCGGGCTTCACTGGCTCAGTTACTGGCTCATTGGTGCTCCTACTTATTTCGGTCAGCCTTTTATCTTTTCCTGGGTTAACCGTCTTTTATTCGACGATGACATGAAGAGAAACTTCTTGGTCGTGTGTACTAATGTGTTGGCGTATGTTACCAGTGCGTGGGTTCCGATATTAGTGTGGAACACCGACGATCAGCCTCGGTATTTTATTGGATTTACGTACACTGCAGTTTTGTCTTCCTTCGGCTTGATTTTGACTTTGTTGGCGTGGTATTTCACGGCTAGAGATGAAAAGAGAAGCTTGGGAGCCAAATTTGAAGAAGAGGGCCTGTCAGAAAAGTCAGCTTAGCAGGTTCGAATGTATCGCAGTATACTGGAGCCAAGTATTCTGCAGTCACTAGTAAAAACTCTGCTCACACCGTTTAATAAATATTCAGATTACAGAATGTAGTAACTAACTATCGCGGTATCCAACAAACATTTTGGGTTTATGTATCCAGATATTCCGCACAACTCACCGCATCCAATATTCCACCACATCAAGAAATAAAGCAAAAAGTCAAAACAAACAGCATCAAAGAAATTTGCCAGAACGTAAGCCGAATATCTTCTTGTGCAATTCCCCTTAGCAAAGCATGCAAAAAGAAAAAAAAAAAAAAAAGAAAATTCCGATAAACTCATTCCCAGTATACCAGCTACGGTGCGCTACAAGGGTCACGTAGATTATTGTCGATTATAACCGAATAATGCTGATATTTTACAAAACGGATTCTAATGCATCCTCCAAGAGTCAGCCACAGGAAACTCTCTCGTTGTGTTTGTTCTCCATTTACTCCAAAGAACCAATCTCCTTGACAATTTCGTCGTACGCCTCTCTGTACTCCTCGGTCTTGTCAGCGTTCTTCTTGGACTTTCCGCCGCCTGGAACAATGAAAACACACGAAGTAGGTCTCTTGGTGGCACCAGCAGAGCCCAAGTCCTCCTTGGAAGGAATGAACACAAAAGGAACCGCAGAATCTTCACAGAGAACAGGAATGTGAGAGATCACATCGGCAGGCGAAATGTCACCAGCAATGATCACAAGACCCTTTTCGCCCTTTCTCAACGCCTTCACAACCTCCTTGACACCTCTCTTCACATGCTTGGCCTTAGACGCCTTCTTGACGGTCTTGAGGACCTTTTTGTTCAATTTCTTTGGTGCGAGAGGCTTGGCAAACGGCAAAACAGCCGACATTCTCTTTTCGTAGTTGTCTTCGCTGGACTCTTCCACCTTATCCTTCTTGGCCATTTTGTATATTTTTCTTCCGCCGAGATGTTAGAAGTTGGAAAAAATGTTTAGCGTTTTTTCGGGATGAGATGTGGTGTCTGGATGCACCAGTGTGCGGTCACGTGCGCACTCTCCACCGACCACCAACAGTAACGGATACCATACGGAGTTCTGTTTTGCAAGGACGGGGCTGATTGATATTCAGATTTTCAACTGACAGTGCCTCTTTTTTTCTCTTTTTTCCCCATTTTTTTTCCCTGTTTGAACTGTTTAATCTGTTGCTCGTGTTTGCTCCGTTCTTACACTTGTCCATGTCTGTTAGTTCTTTTTTTTTTTTTTGCTCTTTTTGTCGTAGTATTGCCGTCCCCAAAATCAATAATCAGAAAAACCGTTTCTCTCCTCGTGTTCCCTTCCCGTGCTGTGCTTCGTCTCTACTATGGTTCTGTGTGTCCTGCAGATACTCGTTATCACATTCGTTCCAACTAGACTTCATCTCCATGTATCTGAAAATCAGGCCCGGTTCTCGATTAGGAGGAAAAAGAAAGCATAATGCCGTCTTTGCTGCTGCCGAAAGTCCCAGTCTTCTTGTTCTTGAGGATCGGCCAGCCATAAACTCAGTCTCAGATAATGTGGTGGATTCATCCAAAGTGAAGCTGTATCTACACAAATTGACTCTCAAGCAGGACGAAAATCCTTCCTCGTGCATCAAATGTGTGCTTTCTAATACTGAAAGCAAGAAGCTCACACCGGAACTACAAGATGAGCTACAAAAAGAGTTTGAAATCAGCTCGGTCTCTGTTTCTGAGGAAACTCCGCTTGCGGTTGACCAAATAGTGACGCTTCATGGAAATCTACAGCAAGTACTGCGAGCTGTGTTATACCTTGCATTCTGGCTCAATAGCGAAGTCAACAATGTGGTCAAGGCCGAATCTTTCACTCTAAAGTCTTCGAATTACCACATTGATATCTTGATAGAGGCTAGTCTGCTCCAGATGGAAGGACTCGCAAAAAAATTTCCTCTGCTGTCGATGGATTACAGCGAATACGAAAGCAACAGAAAGCTTCACATTGCGACTTTGTCCGGGGACTTCACATCGTTGTTCAACAGCTTGGTATACATCTTTCTGCGATTCTCGTATCAGGTATACCTTTCAGAGCCAGTGGAACAATGGCCCATAATTGGTGTTCACGAAGGAGATAAGTTATTCCAGCCTCCAGAAGCTACCAAAGAAAAGCTCGCTGCAAACAAGAATAACGTGCTTCTGTTCATCTACACCCAATCGTTTCTAGACCAACGCAAATAATGCATTTAGCTTTTATTTTTCAAAAACAGATATTAACATCTAGACCTTAGTAACAACACCTCCATTGTTCTTTCTCGAGATTGTGGCAACACGATCGCCCAAGGACAAGGCCAAGCCCTGGCCCTTGGATCTGATTCTCACGTGGCCAATGATAGGCCCGTCCGGCTGTTTCTCGATACACAAGTTGGCCAACGCGTCCTCGCCAAAGGCAGAGCGAGAATACAAGTTCGCAGCCAAGAAATGGCATTCTTCTCCCACAATAGCTCCCGGGGTCAAACAGTTCATATTGGTGCCAGCCATCAACTCGTCCAAGTACTCCTTCAAGGAGCCCATTTGCGATTTGATAGTGATCTTGTTCTCCCACTCGAACTCGTTCCACATCTTGCGGAACGCGCTTTCCGTGCAAGTAGCAGGCTTGATGTAGTCCATGATGTCCACGTGCACGTCGTTCAAGATCACGATGGTGGACTCGTCCGAATGCTGCCCGTCGTAGACAATGTTGCCGAAGATAACACCGGTGTCAGCCGAAGTCACCTTAACCGTCACAGAAATCTTGTGGAATCCGTGAGGGCCAACATTCACGGTGGCAGGCTTGTCGACAACCTTCAAGTCGCCCAAAGTGGCAAATTCCACCGACAAGTTTCTCATAGTTGTGGTTGTCTGGTTCACCAACAACACGTCCAATGTGATGTCGAACTGGTGTACCTTGACATACGCTTCGGCGTAGATGGGGTCGGAGAAACCGGTCAACTGCAAGATCTTGTTCAATCTGGAAGACAACTCCTCGACCTTGGTGGTGGCACCCGAGGCCAAAATGATATCGTCCTCCGACGCCTTGGTGCCGTTGTCGTTCTTTTCAAATTGTCTGAAGGCAATGGCGTCGTCAATCTGCTCTGCATTGTCGTGGAAATCCTTGGCCTCTGCCTTTGATTTCTTGAGTTGCTCGCTCTTGATCTGCTCCTTGTACGCGTCCTTGGTGTCCTCTAAGAAACCCTGGGAGATCAAGTCGCTGTCTTGCTCGTCGGTCAAGAACGCGATGCACGCCAAGATTCTGTCGGCGGAGTCCTCGTCGATTTTCTTGGAGAAGTAGTTGGACTCGCCCACTCTCAAGATGGAAACCATGATCAACAAAGCCTCGGCCTTCAATGCATTCAAGTAGTTCTCGGCGGTGTGGAGCTTTTGCAATCTCAACGAAAGCTTGACCAATGTAGACGCCAACACCGAGCCCAAGTAGAAGTCGCCGGCCAAGATGAGTTTTCTAACGCGTGTAGATTCGTCTTCGTCGTAGCTGTCGATGGTAGCGGTCAAGGCGTTCTCGGTGGCGTAGGTGCCGTCCGGCAAGACAACCGGGCCCTTTTTGGACTTGGAAGCAGAGGAAGCGTCTTCGGAGTCGTCTTCGCCGCCCTCGTGGCTCTTTTTTTCGCTGGCCAAGATCGGAACCTCGCCAATGGTGGATCTGATGAACTTCCACGCCTCTCTGATCAACGCCTCATCATCGGAGTACTCACCCAAGATCCAGAGCGCGCCGCGGAACACTTTTCCGGACTTGACCTCCGGCAAGCTCTGCACCAACTTGTGGATCACAGACAGCCGCAAGTCGGGGAACTTCTCCACCGCCTCCTTGACAAAGGTGATCACGTCGTACGCGGCACTGCTAGAGAGGTCGCCGATAGACTCCAACAACAAGTCAATGACGTTGGTGGCCACCTCGCCGAACGCAATGGCGAGCTGGTGGATGGCATTGATCAACAGCTGTCTGTAGTCGGAGCCCTTGTCGTCGCTGGACGCCGAGGACTTCAGCAACTCCTTCTTCAACAACTTGACAATGTCCTCGACATTTCTGCTGGAAACCAAGGGAAGCGCCACGTCGAGCGCCTTTCTGCGCACGTCGATGTCCTGAGTGGACAACACGTTCAACACGTCGAGCGCCAAGTCCTGCAAGAGGCCCGGGTTCTTCTTGTTCAACTCGTTGATGCGCTCCAACGTGATGATCTTGACGTTGTTGTCGGCCTCCTTGGACGCCAACTCCACGAACTTGGTGCCGGCCAACAGAATGGACTGCGCCGACGACGAGATCACACTCAAGGTCACGGCTGCCTCATACACCACCACGTTGGACGAGCTCTCGACAATCTCGGTGATCAACTGCACATACTGGGCCTTCAACGCGCTGGACGAGGCCGCATCCTTGCGTATGAACTCCACAAACGCCAACTGCAAGAGCGGGTCGAACGTCTCCAACGCAGGGATGCTCTCTTGCATGTACTGCAACGTGGCGTCTCTGTTTACCTCGCCCAAACACACAAACGCGTTTCGCTTGCACACAGAGTCGAACTCCTCGGCCAAAAACGAGTAGATCAACTCCGGCGCGTCGGGAATCAAGTGGTCCGACACCTTGTAGATGGAGTAGAGCGCAAACACCGCGTTCTTGCGCACGTAGGCGTGGCGGTGGACCAAGCACTGGCGCACATTGGGCACCAAGGTTTCCAACAACTCCGGCTCCTTCAACTTGCACAAAAACCGCAACGTGTTGCCGCGGATGTACTCGTTGGGGTGCTGCAAATCGTGCTGGATGGCGTTGCACACGAGAATCATCTCGTGGCGCATTTTGCCGTGTTCGTCCAACTTGGGACACACCTCCCAGTAGAAGTACAACAACTTCTTCAACTCCTTGTTGCGCGACGGCATGACAAAACGAATGATATGCATCAACAAGTCGGGCATGGGCTCGCCGTTGAGCACCGCAATGATGATCCGCTTCATGGTTTGGATCTTGGCGTCATCTTTGCTTTTTTCCAACAAGGTCTTGAATTCCGACACCGACGCCTTGGCCGCGGTATTGGGCTCGTAAATCAAGGTGTACCCGGAATCAGACATGGCGCTATGTTTTTGGGGAGAGAAACACGGGTGTCGGATTATGACGAGTAGTGGAGTTCTAAACACTCTGGCGGGAGCTCGAGGAAAAATGCACTGCACGTGATGGCAGTCACGTGTGTGGTGGGTCGGGCGTCGGGTCAGCCGCCGGGGCGTGGGATGGAAGAGGGATTGTGGTTTTAGGGGGTGAGCGGCGCAGGATAAAGGAGCAGCTAGCTACTCTTTGCTACGCTGGTGGTGCTGTTGTTCGGTTGACCATGGTGTTTTAGTGCTCAGGGCGGTTTGTTGATGGACGCGCACTCAATATATCGGATCCAAGTACAAATAAACCGATATAAGGTAATGTCGTTTTTAACTGGGGGAAATAAAGGATGCACCTGATGAATAAAAGAATATCAATAATGTATAAAATTAGCATTAGTAGACATTCAAGAAGCTGTAGATATTTTAGCTACTACCGCAAGCTCCAAGGCTCAAGACTCCAACCAGGCTCAAGATTCAATGAGGCTCACTCAATTAGGCTCAACCCTCAATTAGGCTCAACGCTCAATTAGGCTAAACGCTCAATTAGGCTAAACGCTCAAACAGGCCCAACACTCCGATAAAGACTCCACCCCTACATAACAATCTTTTGGGTGAGAAATCACAAGTACTGGATATCGTGCTTCTTTGGGATGTGAAGTTGGCAATTTCTGGCAACGACATGGTTTTGCATGTGGCCCGCAGCAGTGCAACAACTTGCAAACTGGAGAAACGTAGATTCGGAAGTGGGAAATGTATTTGAAGATAATGATGAAAAGTAGATGGCGGGAATACTGTTTGCAATTCTCCCATTACTGATCCTTCACTTCAACTCAAGAGATACCACACTGGGCATAGATCGGGGTAAATAGTCTGATGGATCCTCCGATAATTGGAGCCTGTGGTCCGCATTTCCCCTTTCCACATGACTCGATTTAGTTAAGGAGACTAGATTCGACATCATCCGGTGTAATTTGTGTATTTGCGTGGTTTGGTATCTGATGTGGGGAACTCCTGGACTGATGAACTCGTCTAATGAACTGGCCTGATGAACTGGTCTGATGGACTGGTCTGATGGACTGGTCTGATGAATTGATTTCCTGGTCTGGTTTCCTGGTCTTATTTCCTGCTCTTTCTACTCCTACTCTACACGCGGTACTCTACCATTACTTCATTGACTCTATCAATTGTCACTTCTCTCCTGGATCCCTCCTGGATCCCCTTCCCTGACTCTTCTGTCGCTTTTTCCCAATCACTCCTCTTCGCTCGAAGTGTCCGGATTCGCAAGGAAAAGCTGCGGCTTGTCGCCATCATCTTCTTCGCTGCCTGTGCCCTCGTCCAACTGGCTGTAGGTGTCGGTCTGGTCCTCGCTATCCTTGTAGCTCGGGTGCTGGTAGAAACCGTCGCCAATATGGTTCTCCACCGAGCCCTCGGAGCTCACGGACGAGATGGTCGACGCCTTGGTGCGCACGCTGTGGGTGTCGGTGGAGGTGGACGCCATCGGACTGCTCAGGCCCGCCACGAAGTCGGAGCTGGCGTATACCGGCGGCGTGGACGACACCGACGTGGTGGGCGTGATGCGCGAGTGGATGCTGGCGCTGGAATTGTGCACCGCCGCCACCGTACGCACCGAGCGGTTGTGGGTGCTCAGGCGGCCCAACGACCCAAACCGGTTGGTGTCGCCCGTGTCGTCCATCTCGTCCACCTCGGCCGCAAGCAACCGTGGCTGGAGGTGGCCGTGCTTCAACTCCACGCCTGTGGCCTTCTTCATGCGCGGCAGCATGCCGGTGCCGAGCCGATTGAGCCGCCCGTTGATGGCCATGGTCTTGCTGTCCATGGGCATGATGCCGGTGGGGAGCTTCCACTTGCCGGGGCCGGCGTCGTTGTAGGCGGTGCCGGCGTTGCGGCGGAGAATGTGCACGTAGGTGGAGCGCTCACCCTCTCCGGGGCGGAACGTGAACGAGCGCTTGAGCGTGGCCAAGTTGACGTGGCCCAGGGAAAACCCGGACGTGATGGAGCTGACCGACAGAATGCGCTTGTGGAGCGCGGGCGAGTCGGAGGGGCGGCGCACGGGCTCGGTTCGCGATTCGGCGTCGTCGGGAAACGAGTAGCTGGGGAAGGCAAACTCGGAGGGGACGCTGGCTCCGCCCATACTCACTCCACTGACTCCGCCCATACTCACTCCACTGACTCCACCCATACTCACTCCACTGCCACTGACTCCACCCATACTCACTCCGCCTATACTCGCTCCACTCGCACTGGCGCCGCTCACGCTGATCTCGCTCACGCTAGCGCCGCTGACCTCGCCGATGCTGCTGAACCCGCTCAACGCGCTCTGCCGGTTGGAGTCGATGAGCCGATCCACGGCACCGCTTCGGTCGGCACTGCTCACACTGCGGCTGGCGCTATAGCTGCTGCGGCTAGCGCTGTGGCTGCTGTGGCTGGTCTTGTTGCTGCTGCTGGGCGCAACGGCGTGGCTCTCGTACCTGTGGATGGAGTCCTCGCTGGAGCGCGCGTACTGTCTATCGGTATACATTTCGCCGTACGCGTGGGCCTCGGTGTAGGGCTCTGTGGCGATGTCGAACGCGGACTGGAACGGCTGGCGCGAAACGGGCGTGTCTCCGGGTGTGTCTGAGAATGAATCTGCAGATATGTTTCTGGCTGTGTTTCTGGCTGTGTCTCCATGGGTGTCTCCATGGGTGTCTCCATGGGTGTCTCCAAGTGTGTCTCCATGGGTGTCTCCAAGTGTGTCTCCATGTGTGTCTCCATGGGTGTCTCCATGGGTGTCTCCAAGTATATCTCCATGTGTGTCTCCATGTGTGTCTCCATGGGTGTCTCTATGGGTGTCTCTATGGGTGTCTCCATGGGTGTCTCCCTGGGTGTCTCCAAGTGTATCTCCACGGGTGTCTCTGTATGGGTGTCCGTATCTGTATGTCTCCCCTTGGTTTTGATAGGCCTCTTCTTGGTCTGCGTAGTCTAAGTACCCTCCCGCGCGTGGCTCTGGATGCTTCTCCCCCGAGAATTCTTCCTCGGGCTCTTGTCGGAGATTTTCTGAATACATCGGTCCGGTATAGCCGCTCTCATTTCTGTCTTTCTCTTCGTACCCTCCCTCTCGTGCGCTTTTCTCTTCCTCTCTCTCTCGTGTGCTTTTCTCTCCCTCTCCCTCTCCTTGTGGTGCGTCGCGCTCGCTGTTGTCGTCTTCTCCGCGCTCGGACCTGCCGTAACTTGCGCTGCGCCCCTCGCTCCTCGTCTCGTACGCCAGACCACTGCTGCGCTCCAGCCATGCGCTGGGCCACGCGCGCGGCTCTTCGGGGCTCTCGCCGATGTCGCCATCGTGCATGAGCCGCCCAATCTCCATTTCAATGCTGCCAATAATGTCGTCGAGGTGGTCCACCGGCCCGGTTTCCAGCGGAGCCTCTGGTGGCGGTTTTCTATGCAACCGCCGGCCCGAAAACACGGGGCGAAGCTCAGGCAGCGGCGCGGCCGCCAGCTCGGGGCTGTGGGCGGGAATAACGGTGGATTCGGGGTTTTCCGGAACTGCCGCCGCATCGGCGGTTTCCGGCGTGAGAAGCAGCCGCACGCCGCTTTTTGCAGCCAGCAGCCGTGGAGCCGGCCCTTCGCCGCGGCTGTTGGAGAGCGGTGCCCGTGAGAGCGGGCTGGGGCCGCCGCTTTTCCGCATCACATCCAGCGTCAGGCCGGGCTTCAGACTGGGCAGCACAGAGGCGCTAGGGCGTGCACCCGTGCCTCTCTGGGAGCGTTGGGTATTGAGGGATGGTAGCAGCGTCATCCGGGCCACAGGGCGGTTTTCCTTGCGGTCGTGGTCAGTGGAAAAGATAGCAGATATCCGCGTGCCAAAGAGGCGGGACGCGCGCTTATCCTTGTCCATGGTGACCGCTTTCGGCAAGATTTTTGGTTTTTTGGGCGTGTCTTTGCGTTTGCAGGGAAGACAGGCGGTGTAAGAAGCGATTGGCGGGTAGTAGAAGTAGGCGAAGGTGTGGTGGTGAAGTTTTACCCATTGGGCTGGGTCACGTGATTTTCGCGTGGGGCGAGACGCATTCTGCGGGGGCGGCTAGAACGCCAGAAAACGGCTTTTAGGCGAAAATACCCCCAATGTGGGATTGAGGAATGTGGAGGCTTTGTATGTCGCTGGTGGCAGTCTTGTTGGTGCTGTCGCTGGTTATGTTCCTGGCCCGGTATTGTACCTAGCCCAGTAATGTAGTGCACGTAGCACTAGTACTGTGTTTCTCAATCACCAGAGGATGCGGAACATACGCACCCAAATTCGCTCACGGAATCTTCCAACCAATTGCTTGATTGAACGCCAAGATGCAGTCTATTGACTTACGCTTCGAGGAATAATTACGTGAGGCTGTAGGGACATTTTGAAATTCTGGAGATTGGTGGGATGGTAGTTAATCTTGTTTTCTCAGCGAATTTGCTACAAGACTGTAATGTAGACATGGAGCGCACCATCAGTTTAGTACTAGTGTGCCTAGTAGTGACACTGAAGATTGGGTGTTGTGATTATGGAACTATGGAGAACATCATCACTGATGTAACTGATGTAATCTCTGTTATTGTTGCTTATTCTCAGCACTGTGGTTTGTTCGGGCGCTAATATTGGTGTGGGAGTATTTTGTGTGGGAGTAATTTGTGTGGGTGTGGTTAGTTCATGAGACATTATGAGAATACTAGAAGTTCTGCTAGTATGTGGTTGGAGTACTATGGAATTGTGGTTAGTATGGAGGCATTCGTTAGTAGTATGGAGGCATTGGTTAGTAGTATGGAAGCATTGTCGGGTGCTCGTTACTGTAGCTAGTACTTGGACTACCGAGATTAGTACATTATGGTTCGTGCTTGTAATTACTCGGTTAGTCGTGCGGAATTGTGGTTAGTAGTGTGGAATTGCGGTTAGTAGTGTGGAATTGCGGTTAGTGATAGGAATGCGGCACAGTTACGAAGTTAGTCCTATATTAGGAACTACTCGGCACTATAGTTGGTATCACTGCTGGCTGAGTCCTGAAATCTGTAAGAGCTTCAGATAATGTGACTTACACCGTCAAAACCAGACATTAACACTACTTCTGTACTTAGATTAACTAAACTTAGCACTAAAAAAAAAAACTATACTAGCACTATGGAAGTACTGTGGTTAGTAAATATGAGTCTCCCTTGTGTGACCTGTAGATACCTTTGCATGCACCATAGTTTCAGTTTCAGTTTTAATTGTCAAAGTGGTACAGTAGCGTGTAACCTGATGCTACAAAACCCGCATTTGCATCCAGTCGATTCAATCTCTAATCAGAAGTCTTCCAAAACTGACGTATGTCTATCGTATATGCCAAAGGGGAATTTTATGCTAAATTTGGTCAAAACCGCTTTGTGTCTCGACATTGCATGTGTTGTTCAATAAAAAAAAAACGACGAAAGGTGGTATTGTTGTTGAATTAACACTGCAGTGAATCTTGCCCTATGGGGTCATATTGTTTCGCAGTTCCTCTCCATGGCTAGATTCAACCTTTAATTATTCCGTCATCTTCCATGTCGGACAAAGAAGAGCAATTTCCTGTATTACCCCATCCCAGGCCGTTGATGTAGTTGCTGCTTTGTCTTCTCCATCTATTATACTGCAATGCTCAGAATAACCGTAACGCAGGCCGTAATTGACGTCTCACGGCTACTCGGCGGAATCAAGTCTTGGCCGATTTTCTTCCTTTTCTTGGGGGAAGACACTCGTGCCACTATTGAAGAAATCCACTAGAAGTCACAGGCTGTGGCTCGCCGCGTTTCGGCAGTTCTTTCCAAAGAGGTAAAACTCGCTTCGGTAAACCCGCTCTGGAACTCTAAGAAACGTCAGGTGTGTCACTGAAGCGCATCTTCTCCACGCTTCACGTCATGCGGCCGTTTGATCGAAAATTTCTCGGCTATTGTTTTTTTCGCTGCAAGGCTGATCGGTGCATGAATTGGACTCCACCCGCTACAAACCAGTTTGTTATGCTCAACAAGAAAACTTGCGTCGCATCGCAGATCTCTTAAGCGAAGGCTAATGATCTCAAAATAATTTTACAATAACCTGCCTACAATAGCCTCTAAGCAGGAATTTAAGAATACCCGCGTTTGGGTAGTATATCTGATCTTCGGAAAACCGGCTCTACGACCGAATATCACCTGGTGCAGTTAAAATTCTTCACTGATTTACGTGATGTCATCTGGGGCACGTCTTTTTGCGTTTTTGTTTCTCTCTTTCCTCTCTCGCTTATTCATTCCTGACCCGATGAAAACCATTTTTCTCCGCCTAAAGTAGCACTTTTCTCCAAATGTCTAACAAGCCGTAAATGCATCCAACGATCGTGTGGTCCTTAACCAGGCATATATGTACATGCATGCATGTTTCGGCCAACGGAACGGCCGTAAATCCTCCATATGCATGTGCGGTATACAAATCGCCTGATTTCATTGTGCGTTGCATATGGCTCTATTTTTGGCGAGATTCTCTTGTTCTCTGCAAACTTAACCGGTTTGCGTTTTCCGGTAGGAAGCGAGGTGAACAAACCAGCGTTCAAACCTACTCTAGCATCCAGTGCAATAAGTACGTTAACCGATAGCACAATAGTACCTTCTTTTTTCTTAAAGGTACACGGGACGCATGTTTCCCATTGTGCGGAACAGTTTTTATTACTACGTTGCGGATTTCCAACCGTTTCCAACTGCCGCTGAAAGCGGTCACTTTTCTTGAGATGAAGCACAGACCCCGCACTCATCTTTCTTGGAAGAGGCTGGTGGGTCATGGATCTGGGCACGTAAGGGTTAGGAATCTCCAGAGAAAAAAAAAAGAATCTCAGCCTTCAAATGCGTATTGCACATTGCTACAAGTGACTTCCTCACTAGCTCGGATTTTGCTTGATCTTGGCTTCCACTTCGGCAAAGTTTCGGCAAAGCAGGGGCTGGAAGAATGCTCAACTTATTTTGAGTGGAGTGGCTAAAGCTATACGAAACAAAAGAACAACGGCAAAAACAATGGAAATCCCACATTTTTCGGATGGTGCGATTGTCAGTAGGACACACATTAAAAGTGATTCGCGTTGTTCTGACGAGTGCATAACTGGCGGTACTTACTTCTCGCCTAATCTGAAACAATATGAATAGAGAACATACCGCGGTCTGCGTTTGGCTGAGGTAGTAGGGGAATTATGCAATTAAGCTTGACCAGTATACCTGTTGCTCATGTGTGAGCGGGTGGTGCAAAATACCCAACCACAGTCGAGAAAACCTCAGCACTATCCGCACCTAAGGAGCACTTTTCGTCGGCGCCTCTTGGTGGTGTTTTCTTATTGATCTCCTCGTGTCTCCCTATCGCTTTATCTGCTTCTCTCTGCCCCAACTGCCCAATGTGCCTGTAGCCAGTGGAATGGGCCAAACACCAGTACCGCCCACGCCTGGTAGCTGACATTTTCACTCACCGCACAAGTACTCCATCATAAGCTCCCAGGAACCCAACATGTCCGCCGCAGGTATGCAGAAAAAAAACCGTGTCGACGCCAATTTCCAATACTAATTGCAGAACAACCAGACTACTCCATCGCCAACGCCAGTGTTGTTGAAAAATACAAGACTGCAGGTGTGATTGCCAACAAGGCCATCGCCCAGGTCAGAAGCGCCTTGAAAGACGGCGCCACCATCTTTGAATTGTGTGAAATCGGTGACAAATTGATGAACGAAGAACTCGCCCTCATCTACACCTCCAAGAAGACCCGGAACATCAGCAAGGGCATTGCTTTCCCCACGTGTGTCAACCCTAACAATATTCCAGCGCATTTGTCGCCAGAGAGCGCTGACGACTCGAGCAACTTGACTTTGAAGGACGGCGATGTGGTCAACATCATGCTTGGTGTCCAGATCGACGGTTTCCCTGCTATTGTAGCCGAAACCGCCATTGTGGGCGAGAACAAGGAAACTCCAATCACTGGCGCCAAGGCCGACTTGCTCCACGGTGCTTGGAACGCATCTGAGGCTGCGGTGAGAAGCATGAGACCAGGCAAGAAGAACTGGGACGTCACCAACATTGTGGACGCTGTGGCCAAGGACTTTGGCACCACTCCAGTGCAATCCATGTTGAGTCACAATCAGTTGCGCAATGTGATGTACGGACCCAAGGAAATCATCTTGAACCCTGCCAAGGAGCACAAGGCGCTGATGGAGACCCACCGTTTTGAGGAGTTGGAGGTGTACGGGTTGGACATTTTGATCTCCACCTCTGCCGACGGTAAGGTGAAGAAATCCAACTACAAGACCACTTTGCACAAGTTGACGGGTAACTCGTACTCGTTGAAGTTGAAGTCGTCGCACCAAGCGTTGAAGGAGTTCAAGGAGAAGGTGGAAGGACCTTTCCCAGCCAACGTCAAGATCTTCGACAACCCCAGAAAGGTGCGTGTGGGTTTGATTGAGTGTGCCAACCACGAGGTTGTGTTGCCCTACGACATCATGGAAGAGAAGAAGGGCGAGTTCATTGCTCAGTTTTTCACCACCGTTGCCCTCACCAAGAACGGTGTGGTCAGATTCACCTCGCCTACTTTTGTGCCAGAGTTGTACCAGACCGACAAGAAGGTGACGAGCGAGGAGGTTGCTGCTGTGATCAAGACTCCATTGCTGACCAAGAAGGCCAAGAAGTAGATGTAGTATCGACGTTATGAACGAACTTTTTTCTAGTTGTGTAGATTGTAGGAACCAGCGATGTTTTAGAGGGAATTGCTGTGAAGGAGGTAGACCATATTGCTTTTTGGGATGTATTTTTTGAACGCTGCTTGTTTCTCCGCCGTTGGACGGATAATATGGAAGGAGCAGATGAACTTAAAGAATCTCACGAGACTGCTAAGCGAACGAGGCTCAAATATTTATTGAGCAAATTTAGCAGTACAAAGGAAAGGAAAAACAGGATTTGCTTTGATGTGAGTGTAAGTGGCGCTGGAATGGAATACTGGTATATTGACTTTGTTAGTTATGCTGTCGAACCAAGTACATAGACACTACTGGGATGGTCTTTATGTAAAGAGTAGTCCAATGATATATTAAACATTCCATTGATATTCTACAGTATATCCTCTGACCGAAATGATCTCACTGGTCTGCTGGATTATAGATACTTCTCGTATATAATTTTCAGTGATTTCAGGTATGTGCTGCTAGTCAGTGGAGAAGTTGCTACTGGGAAAAATTAATGAAGCGCTCATTGATACACTGTTGTCTGAATGAAGCTACTGTGGTCAGCAGCCTAAGGTCTACCTTCTAATCTGTAATACGTACTTTACACACCAGAACCATCGTAGTAGGCTTGTAACTCTACTAACTCTCTACTAGCTCTGCACCAGCTCTGTAATAGCTCTCTACTAGCTCTGTACAAGCTCTGTACAAGCTCTGTACAAGCTCTTTAGTGAGTATCTACCAACTCTACCAACTCTACCAACTCTCCACTGACTCAGTTCCGCCACCCAGAGCCCAAAACCCGCCCGGTCAAATTTCCTCCAAGCATTCCGCGCGGAAGACCCAAGGTGGTGATGGAGGACGTGCCAGTCGCACCCAACCCAAGCGCGCACCGAAAAGTCCTAAAAAAACTGGTATCTACTACGCGGCACAGTTGAGTCTCTACAGCGACCAACACTACGGCCAAGAGAACAAGAGGCTAGACTTCTGCGAGCGAAGCAGGCGCGAGACGAACGGCCACACATTCAGAAACGCTAGAACAAGGCGGGACTACAGATCGGTGCACCAGTCGAGACATAAATCTCGGCGCAAGATCTACCAACAACCACGGCGTGACCAAAGACGCGAGATCAGCGCATCAGGACATTTGCCAGAGCATAGACCGGGGACTGTGTGAACACTAGTCTGGCTATTGGTCTTTGGATAGTCAGAATATTGGTCTGGATTAGTCATTGGCCGAACTACGACCACAGACAGCCAGGATTTGATTATCTCTACCAGGACATCCCAACTTGGAACCAGATTGGCTCCGTCCAGATTCTACCAGATTTGGCTCCATCCAGATTCTACCCCATTTGACGCTGATCTGAATTTTCCAGATCTGAATCAGCCATACACAAATCTTTGCGGATTTCGACCAGAACCGCAGATTCAGTGTTACAGATACTGTCAGGTTCCACTTAAGCGAGATTAAGATCCACACCGGGCTTCATTAGACTGGTCGCTCTTAGACTCGCTAGACTCAGACTCGTCAGACTTCTTTGGATTCTTCAGACTTTGAGACTGAGACGCTCCATACGCTTCAGACTTTGAGACTCAGACGCTTCAGACTCAGACGCTTCAGACGCTTCAGACTCAGACGCTTGTGACGCTTCAGACTCGGAAGACTCGACTCTCCGACTCTTGCGACTCGACTCTTCGACACTGAGACTCGACTCGACTTCTCAACCCCGACTCTCCCACTTCTCAACCCCGAGTCCCGACCCCATGTCCGACGCGCCCACTCCCCGCCGCCGCGGCAGACCCAAGTTGGCCACCACCGAGCCCGTCGTGCCCAGAGAACCGAAAAAGCGCGGCCGCAAGCCCGGCTCGCTCAACAAAAAAACCGCCCCGCCCGCGGTGCTCCGCCACTCGCCCCGCGCGCTCCGCATCGCCGACCCGCAGCTCATGAGCCTGCCGTTCGCGCGCCCCGCAGACGAGTCGTGGGCACCCAAGCTCGAGGCGCCACCCAAGCTCGAGGCACCGCCCGAAGCCGAGGCGCCGGCCGAAGCCGAGGCGCTGCCCGCGCCCGCGGCGTTTGTGGAGCCGCAGTTGGCGCCGCCGCAGCCGGGCTACTCCGGATACCCGTTGGA
>JAKUAN010000066.1:0-54385 GCA_030674715.1 Clavispora phyllophila
GGCCGAGGCGCGAAAACACCGGCAGCGCGAGAAGCTCGCGCCACGCCTCGGGCGCGGCCGCCTTGCGCCGCACAAACATCATGCGCCACGTGAGGTTTTCCATGCGGGCGCGGTACGGGAGAAGCCCGCGCGAGATCTTGTACATCAGCCAGAGCAGTTTGGGCGAGGTGTCTTCCATGGTGGTTGGTGGGGAATACACGAGTTGAGTTGAGATTCGAGGGATCGAGGGGAAGAAAGGCCGAGAGGGGTTTGAGAGACCAGGCCGAGTTGGATCAAACTGGCCAACTTGCTCTTGGGTCGTCAGTGCCGCCTGGTACTGCCTGTTGGTAGTTGGCCAGGCACGAGTAGGGTCTGAGTAGTCACCAGTAGTCACTAGCAGATGTCACTAGCAGATGTCACTAGCAGATTGCGAACCGTGGCCACTCGCGTGGAGACAAGTTATCCAAAGATTCAAATGACCAACGTGCGGTCAGCACGACAGTAATGTAGCAAAGACTAACACCGAGTCCGAGGAGGGCGAGTTCGTGCACTGGAGGGTTTTGGGGAATTCCGTGCACTGGGGTGTTGGTGAAGACTTCCGTGCACTGGGGTGTTGGTGAAGACTTCAGTTGTGCGCCTCAAGCGACAGCTTAGACGTTCGCTGGTGTTCGGTTTGTGCGTTCTTGCTTTGTAGCTTCTTGGGGTCTGCGGTTTCCTGTGATGGTCTTGTCGCTTCTCGCTCTTGTCGCGTTGCTTTCTTTTCGCTACAACGCTGTCTGGTCCCAAAATGGTACTCTTAAACGTTTAGCAAGACCTGGGGCCAGCGCGAGAATTTGCGGTTGGATGAAATTCGGCCGTGTGCGATCGAATGCCGTCGGGAAGTACCTCCCTAACTAAACCGAACGCTACCACTTCTATGCAGACACGCCTATTCTGACGTTGTCTTATCGTGGGTTGTGATTGGTGCGATACCGCGCACTCGTCAGCCTCGCACCGGTGGAGATTCTTCTACTGTTACTGCCGCAGCCCAATTAAGGATTGGCGGACAAAGCCTTCCGCACCGGTCGGGTGGCGGGGATGGATTTTTGTACTGTTTTTGGTGTTTTGTTTTTTTTCTTCGGTTTCCCGGCGGTTTTTGGCTGGTTTTTGGGTGTGTTTGTTCTTTCCTGGCAATTAGTACCGGCTCTCGCTTGTGATTTTTCCGCTACCCACCTGCCGTTTGGGGCCAGGGGTACGGGTGCCGCGGACCACTCCCGACACCGTCCCGACATATTCCGAGGTACTGCAGGAAGTGCCGCTGTTGGTGGTACCGCCACCGCAGGTACATCCGTACCTCCCGCGAAAGAGAGACAAAGTACACCGGTACACCACGCTTCTCCCCCGTGGAACCCCATCGAATGTCGCGCCACCCTCCACCCCTCTTCCGTCCTCACATGTCGCGCCCGTCTCGGCCGACATCCGCACTCTGCTATTCCCACCCCATCCCTTTACTCCCCAGCACCATATATAAACCCGTAGTCCCCACCTCACAAAAAAAAAAAAAAAACTTTTGGCGGCGTAATTTTTTCCCGCTTTGGTGTCGCACCCCTCGTAGCCTGTTGCCGCCCCTGTTTGCGGTTCGACATCCCTTGGCGTTACCTGCAAAACCGCTCCCACCACTTGTGCGGGCAAATTTCAACAACTTTTATTTGGGATTCTTTGCCGCCCTACCCTTTGCCGTTGTTGTCGGCTGCAAGAAATCGAAACATATCGTTGCATTTTTGCGTCGCGTGACCCTCTTCTGTCGGAGGCGAATATTTGCCGTGATCTCGAACGCCACGCTCCTTGCCGCTCCTCTGTTCTTGGCCCTCCGCAACCCTCGCCCGCTCGTGTGCGCTAAACCTCCGTCTTTCCCCTCCTGTTCATACTTGCGGACTCCCCTCCGCCTCCCTTTTTCCGTGGTCTGCATCTCCCACTGTGGTATTCTCCGCCATGGCCGCCAGCCTTTCCGACATGTACCCCAAACGCAAAAAGGAGTTGGAGGACATCACCAACTGCCACAAGAAGCAGAAACTAGATAAGCCCGCGTACTACCCGACGCAGGAGCGGCTGCCCTCGCCCTCGTCGCCGCAGAGCTTGCTGCCCCAGAAACACCGCCACAAGTCCGTGTCGTTTGAGCTCTCGCGCAACCAGCACTATGAGAGCTCGCCGCTCTTGACGCCCAAGGACGATGACTACGTGTCGGAGCCGGATGACGACGCCGTGGCCGCGGCCAACGTGCGTGACCTCGACGCCAACCCCGACTACGTGGCGCTCTGTTCCACCCACAACCTATTGGTGCAAACCAAAGCCCGGATCGAGACTGATCTCCACGAGCTCGCGCGGCTCGGCGCAGCGGCGCGCCACGGCTCCAAGCTGGACTTGGTAGATTTTTACGTGCGGCTCATTTGCCTGGCCAACGCGGTGCCGTCCCAGCACAAGGTGGTGCGCGCGCCCGCGGTGGACTGGGGCAAGTACCACCGAGCCATGGACAAGGTGTCTGTGGGCCGGGATGATAACGAACAAACTCTCTTCAGGAGGTTGTCCTTGTTTGACGCAAGTTCCAAGGACTAGCTCTGTGTATATTAGTCAGTTTATAGATATGCGCCATCGCATCCGTCGACTAACAAAAGATCATCAACGCTTGGTGTAGCTGTGGGACCGTGCCTATGTGACGGGCACACCAACATCCATGAAAATAAAAGCCGATCAACGATCGGGCGATCTGTTTTGCAAGGTGAAATGAATATAGAAAATGAATAAGAATGCTAATGTGATTTGTGTATCAAAGGTTTGGATTTATACCTATGGCTGGTGTTATTGCTATAGTTATATTAGAATTTGCCATCTCGATTGTAAGTTGCGCTTTCTGTGTCTTATTTAGTGGTTACATTGAGGATGCTCTATACTCACCTTGAATTATATTATATATCAGTTCTCTTTGATTGACTATTAATATCCGTTTTTCAAGATATACAAAAATAATGAAAAATAATAAAAAAAGATAAAAACTATAAAGTTTTAAGTAATTATGATAATGATATAAATTACGAAAGAGCATAAATTTCCATTTTCACAAACTAATGAATCGCCTAACCATTGGGCTATTATTTCCACAAATAAATGTATCACTTATGTGTTCATACTCAGTACTCGGATATCGTCTATGTATGCAATGCGTATTCGATACTCCATACTATATACTCCATATACACCATTCAGTACTTGATACTATATACTCGTACTTCATACTTAATACATCCTCGTACTACACGCTCAATACATCCTCATACTACATGCTTGATACATCCTCATACTACATATCCAATACATCCTCACCCCTTCGTAAACTCCATTCCTTACATATCTATGATCTACAGTATCCATATTATCAATACATTGGCAAAATACACAGTCGTTTCAACGCACGACGTGGCTATGACCATTTATCATCCTTAATGAGCGTAACAAGAAGAATCACTTGTACTAGTAACCTGTTACTACCACGAGCATCACCAAGTAATAACGACTAGCATCACCAAGTAATAACGACTAGCATCACCAAGCACTACCACAAGCATCACCAAGTAACTACCACGGGCATCACCAAGAAACTACCACGAGCATCTCCAAGTATCAACCGCTAGCATCACCAGTAGTACCACCAGAGTATCGGGTGCACCGCAATCACAGGAGATCATACCGTTGATAACTCTATAACAACTAATAGTCCGTCTGCAAAGAATTCGGTATCTGCGGCATTCTTGCTGCACATTCCTTATCAACAGCCCCTACTTCTTGTCCTCGTCCTCCAGGTCTGTCACTAGAAACGCATTCGAGTCAACCGGCACGTCCGAGTTGAGAGGTTCCCATCGAGTATCCTGGTCACGCTTGGTCCGCGTAGGCAACAGTGGCGGCTTCTCCTCGCTCATGTCTGTCTTGCGGCGGAAGTCCGACGCCAAGATCTCCGGGTCGTCGTCAAAGTTGTGGGAGGGCAGGTTGTTGAACGAGGAGCCGCCCAACGCGCCGAAAAGCTTCAGCGGCTGGCGCTGGCCCCGTGCGGGCTCCTCCTCCTCGGGGGCAAACTTCTTGGAGAGGCCAGAAACCCAGCTGTTGATGGTGGTTTTCGCCTCGGCAAAACCCTGGGTAAACGTCTCCTTGAGCTGCTCGAGCTCGTCCAGCGACTCTTCCTCCGGAGGAGGCGCCCGCTGCTTGCGCCGGCGGTGGTGTTGTCTGCGGTCCTCCTTCTCAAACTCCTTCTGCAACTGGCGCGCCAAGAGCTCGTCGTCAGTCACAGTAGGCTGTGGCGCCACCGGGGGCGGCGCGGCGGCAACCACGGGGTCGGGCTTGAACGTGGGGTCCAGCAAGAACAACAACGCGGTGAACGCTGGGTCTGCGCGGCCTTCGGACGCAATCAAAATCGCCTCAATCACGCGGTCGTCTGTTTGCGGAAACGCCTCCTTCAAGTCCTTTTTGACGCGCGCCAATGGCAGTAACGGCCGCGCTGGCGGTGGGGGTGCAACGTCGTCGTCGTCGCGGGCGGCAGAGCGGGTGGATTCGTCGGTTTTGGCCAAATCGCCCGATTTGGCGCTTTCGGTGGTTGTTGCCGTTTCGGGAGTTTTGGCAGCAGCGCCGGAGGTCAGGGTTTCTTCGGCGTCGTTGGCGGTGGCGTCGATAGTGGCCTTAGCCGCCAATTCAGGTGAACCAGATCCCGAATCCTGTTCGGGGGCAATTGGCTCAGATGGGGCGTCAGCGGGGGAATCATTGCTGTCCTGCACAGAAGAGTGGCTTTCGGTGGTTTCCGTGGCATCTAAGTCCACCGGTTCGGTGGAGGCAACTGTTAACTTATTCTTAGCCATGGTGTTGGCGCATATCAAAAGGCGCAGCGATAGTTGTGGGGAGTAGTGCGGTCGTGCGCGGCCCAGATTTCTGGGGTCTCCACTATTGCTCTGGAGACTACTGCAAGGAGGCGTTTTTGGTGTTTGGGTTTAGAAGGCTGGGGAAGAATATCGATTTGAAGGCGTTTGGGTCGGGCGTCTGGATGTTTAGTTGGGCTTGAAGGTGTTCGATTGGATTACTCCCTTTTTATTTATTGCGAGTTACGTTTATGAGCAATCTGTACCATATCCGCAATTGTGCAATTCTACCACACAAGTCTACCCGAACGGGTTCAAGCTACAAATGTTTGGTGCAATAACGATCCACCAATCATCTAACACGAATGCAAATAGCTTCACTTTTCACTACTTCCTTCCGTCCCGTTTTCTCGCCCATCCCCGAAGCCCTAAACGGGGCGCGCACGTGACCCCACACGCCTATATAAGGAAAAGTTTTTCACCTCTGCACTTTTCTTCTTTGATAGATATTATTACTCCGAAAATTGCTAGAGCTTTGTATCACTACGCCATTGATAATAAAGTGTGGACAGCGGAGGCATATTGATGGTGGCTCCATTTGTGTGTGCCTGGCTTTTTGTCAGGGACAAAGTGGAGTCCCCTACATCTAATTTGTAGTTCTTTGGTTTCTGTGTGTGATTCCATTTCTTTGGTATGACTTCTGGTGATATTCCGACGAGTTAGACGAGTGGTGAGCTCTTGAAAAACCATTGTGTTGTATGGTCCGTGAGATGCTAATGTCATGTTTTAGGCAAATCTATATGATTAGATTGACTAGTGTGGCCAGAGGTTGATCGTGTCTAACGGTCGCATTGGATCTTCTCTTGTGCCATCATGTCGTTCCATATTGTCGACACTTCATCTGTCTACACTGACCTTTTCACCTGTCGTAGTCCACTGGTCTGCTATACTGATCTCTTATTTGTACCATGTCGACTGTTCATCTGTCTTACCATGTATCAACTCTTCTTTCCTACCATCCGTCATCTCGTACCATCCCACCATTCCAATCTCTTCTCTATCCACCCATCATCCTACAATGTTTCCGCTAAACCACCTCGCATCATATCTTTCTTCATGTTGGGCATTTCTTCTCACTTCTCTCAGTTCAAAATCTCCCCACTCATCTCCACCTACACAAAATCGTCAAATGTGTCTATTGCTATAAAGCGACAATGCAAAACAATGAATATTTACTGTCTCAACTTCTCCTTGGTCTCCTTCAACTCTTGCTTTCTTCTGTTCAAATCCAAGATTTCACACTCCTCCCACACATGCTTGTCGTGGTGACAGTCGACAGAAGAGTTGGCGCTTTGTCTGACAAGACAAGTTTGGTAGAGAGCAAAGTAGGCAGCACATCTGTCTCTCCATCTCAATGGGACTTTGTACTTTTGCAAGTCATCTTCAGAAACTGGATGTTAGTGGAGTTCGGGCGATTTTGTCTAGGGCAAGAGCCCTTCTTCGGGAAAGAGCAGAAACGTCTTTGAAACGGAACATACGAAGGGGTGGGAACTCGGTCACAGCCATTGTTGTAAGTTGTAAGTTCTGGAGTTGGTAAGAAACTCTCTAGTGTGAGGTTGGCCAATGGGAGGTACGGTGTTAGCGATTCTGGTATGTATGCAGTACGTCAATATGTCCATGTTGCAGACAGAGGTTGGCGGAGGAGCACGAGAAGGATAAATTGGGGTAGGAATATACTTAGAATACGGCGAAGGATCATCAAGCACATCTGGGCGCAAAGTTGTAGATGTGGCGCTGCCATATGTCTACTTCTGTACTACATTTACTAACTGTGAGAAGCATGATGGACAATTCTGAGAGAACTGGTAAGATTCTGCAATTGAGTGATACTCGTGTTGCTTTGCCGCTTTCCGAATGCTTTGCCGCTTTCCGAATGTTTCACCGCTTTCCCAATGTTTCATGTGCGTAGGGGCTTCTTTGCGGTTTTCTACGCTTTCGTTGCGCTTCAGATCTTCCTCAGTTCCAATCCTCAATAGTCTTCGCCACAACCTGCAAAGCCCTTCAAAGCGGCGTTCGCCACAGCCAGTTACGCCTTCAAAGCGGCAATTTTGCCTCCACATGTCTCATGCCTGTCTTACAGGAAATGTTCCAAAGTTTGTATTATGCAATATGAATATTCAAAGCTTAGTGCTTGGTGAGTCTTTGCTTCAACGCAATGTATTGACACTCGTAAAACTGGTCCTTGACGGCGCTGCAGAAAGAGGTGCCTTTGTTAAGACACTTGTAGTATGTGATGTAGTGAGCGGCACACTTGTCTCTGTTCAAGAAAGGAACATCATTGTCGTCCAAATCCTTCTGGGAAGCTGCGGGTTAGAAAAAAAGAGCGGAATGGGAATGTGGAGAGGAAAACATACGGATTGGGGGGAATTCATAGGCTTGAGCGGATTCAGCCATGATTGTTCGGAAATGTATGTGAGAAGGCAGAAGTTTGTATTTTGCCTCACGTCATTGGATGGAGGAAAAATGTCGCGCGGTGCCGGGGCCAGGTTGCGCGACATTAGCCACGGCAAAATGTCGCGCCCGCCCTCTCCCAACAACGTCACTCCCAGCGCTCCCGTACTGGCCCGCCTCAAGCAGTGTCATGCATCAATGGAATCGTGGGGTTATCAACCGCACTATCAGGCGGATCAGATTCGAGCCTCTGCGGTACCACGGCGGCATCCGGTCCAGGTACTTTTAAGCCCTCGGGACTAGATACAGGACCGTATTATTGCCATGCACTGGCGACGCCAAGGCCAAAAGATTCGGTGATCCACAACGGTATGCCAAAGTAGGACCATGTAGCTTAATCCCGAGGGACATACGGCTACGCTTGGAAGCTGATCACATACGGCTACACCAAAAATCACCTCACCAATATGTGCAGGACCACAATGGGAAGGTGAAGGGGCATGCAGGGCTGAGATTGTATTTTGTACTCGGAAATGCTACGACGCAATATATCCGTGTCATAAAATCCTTCTTATTACGACAGGAGCGGCATACTCACGGTCCACGATAATTTCCACAGGGCGAAGCAGGATTGTCGTGATGAGGTCGCGCCTCAGGCAACACCCCCACAATGTCGTCAGGACAATAGTGGTCACTGCTGGCCATAGTGGATGTTTCAGGCACCAGAAAATAATCCAAAGATATATTTTCTCTCCCCCAGGCCGGTTGTTTTGACAATTGTTCATTTTCCAGGCGTGTTCGTTCGTTTCATCTCAGCCTCAAACTTGCTTATGCAGGTACTCTAAAATATTGAACTCCATCTGCACTAGCTATATCTTATTGCATGCGCACGAAAGCCTAAACACGCGTGCATTTGTGCTCCCCATACAGGAAAAGAAGGACTTAACCGCCGTGATATGTAGTCGCTGGCGTCTAATTGTTCCATACTGAAGAAAATATTGCATCACCATGCACAATAATTCCATTGTGGCTAAATATAGCCCCACCCGGGACGTCCTGCTCTGAATCTAGATCGATCCAACAGCCAGACATTTACCATTTCCTGCGCCAAGTCCGATGAATCAAAGGCAAACGTAAACATGTGAGATTTAAAGATCCATTTAGGTCAGTTGAATAATTACATATGATCCTCAAGAAATTACCTCAAGCATGTCCTGGAGAGCCAATCCTTGTAGATTGTCTATCAAAGGATCTTGCACCTCTATTTGCAGATAATCTTCAGTCAGATTGCATTCACGGGGTTTGCTCAGGGCTTGGGCAGCCTTATCGGCGTCATCCAACCTTTGACGCACGAAGCAATTATGTACTACAACACGCAAATGGTCAATTGAGTATAGAGGGGCGGGGAGAAGCGAGAAATTGATCGGCATATAAGTTCTAACCCGGCTCTTTTCTTCCGGCAGCATCAAGCATCACGGTTCAGGGTTAACCTTCTCCGACATGCATGGCTTATACGGTCTGTGTTCTGGTGCAAGCTGCATGCAAAGCGCGAAGTGCAAGACTATGTGCATCACGATTATCCGTTTAAGCTCGCAAATAAAATCTCTTGCACATAAAGCTGAACTTTTGTATCTACATCAGCTGATTAGAAAAGATATAAGTTAGCCGGAAACATCTAGGCGCTCTCCACCTCAACAAAACATTTCTTCCGTCGAGTATCGTTTTTTTTCCTTACTTGAAAAGATTCCAAAATTCTCTCCTGTCGCAAAAAAACTTTAATGACGACGGTAAACGCTCTACGTCCGCATGATGCATTCTTCCGCCTTTTGCATTACGCACGCCACATGATTTTGGAGGATGAACAAGCTTTTCTTTTGCGCACAATAGATTATTCAAGGGCGGGATAGGGATCGTAGATTAAAAAAAATCCATCACCATACAAGTCCGATATTTGCCATTCGGACGTGGAGAACTTTTCGAATTGACATTCAATGCTTACTTCATATGTCATGGAATACTACGAGATTAGAGTATGTAGAGCTCAAGTAGCGAGCGACTGTTCTTGAATGTCAACTGTAACTTAAAACCATTTGTAGGGTAGCAAGAGTAGATTGGTTGGAAGCATGCGCAAACTTTAATCAAGGATGTCCGCTGCTGAATTTCCGAAATCTCGAAGGATCAGTCCACGTGTAAGCGAGGTCGCTTAATACATCATAAATACATATGCATTTCAGTGCACTATTAGAGTAATGAATTTTAAGCCTAATTTGGGAATGCCTCATTAGAAACCTTACATCTAGGACGGGGCGGCAAAAGAAATGTTTCTCATGCTTGTATCAGTTACTATTAATGAATGGGTGCGACAAATCGGTGACTGCAGATAATGTTATACGTTCTCTGAACGCAGATAAGTAAGGAATCTTTATTTATCAAATTTCAATTCAGAGAGCAGAAAGGTCCCCCAAAATTGAAAATTTCTAGTCAAATACAAAATCTAGATCTTCCAGAGTTTCATCAGCTCTAAAGTCTTATCGAGTTTCAATACAAATCCTGTAGGTTGAATTAGATTGGAGTAGCAATAGTGCATATATTGAGAATGGAAGATACCACTGCCGTCAAGACCATGAAGAAATCCAAGCATACTTTGATCAAACCCCGCCGTTTGGTAATAATATAATTGTTTCAATTCATGTATGTTTCAAGACATGAACCATTTATCAAAGCTTCGTTTCACCTTACATTCTCAAAAGAAGAACAGATAGTCCTAGAACAATCATTACAAACAAAATCTTTATGTTTTGCTTGGCTCCAATGCAAAACTACAAAAAGGACAGATCAGTTGTATACACATCAAGATTCTGCACTGTACCCAGCATCGTACAATCGGCCCAAAGAAAACTGACCTGAGTAAACAATATGCTCTATTGTGCAGATCGAGAGGAATTAGTGCGAAAAAAATGACGAGAGAACTACGTAACTACAAGGGGCGGCGCCAGAATTCAGATGTTGGTAACAGGATAAAGCAGCTCCTGATAGATATCGGGGGAAGACATTCGTATTCGATGACCTTTGACATTATTGATACAACCATGCGTGCATGCCAATTCTAGAGCAAGCATGCATGTGCTTGCAGCGCATGTTCTGTACGTCTCTTTACCACGCGACGGAGAATTCCAGCCTCGAACTTGCATATATTGTCTCTGTGAGAAGCATCTATTTCCGCGGCATGCATAACCCTAAAATTGGAGTCGTCTTACACGTTTACATAAAGACTGGATCCGCAGCATCTGTTTTTTGGGTTTCAATTTCATCTAATCGATTTGGGAAAATTTTTCCTTTCACAGTTTCTATTGGTACTCAATTACCCAGTGGTTGTTCTGTGTGCTCCTATTCAACCCCCAATTCGTGCTCATTGACTAAGAAAAGAAGACAATGCCCGGCATGAAAGTCAAGTTACCGTCTATCGCTGAACTAACACAGACTTCACTGCCAATTGCACCCGGCAAGACCTCACCATTGCAGCCTGCCGCAGTGAATGCGGAGAATGTTACTTCAGAAACGCATCGGGACTCAATTGTCCAATTGCATCTGCCCACACCTGCCCCATTCCCACTGTATCAATATTACTCGTATGGATCGGGGCAATCAAATGCCTCACCATACTACCTGCATTCATACTACCAACCGATGTATTATCTGCATCCTGTCGTGAACCAGGCCTTTAGTGTCCAAGAGAGTAAGCTGGTCTACTCTGTGCCGGAGGTCATCAATAAATCTATCAACAAATGCCACAGATGTGGTACCACAGAAACGCCAGAATGGCGCAGTGGTCCTAACGGACTTCGGACACTTTGCAATGCATGCGGACTTTTCCACGCCAAATTGGTTAAGCGCAAAGGTGCCGCAATTGCTGCTGAAGAGGTGCTCAATAACAAGGTTTGCAAGGGTAAAAACGGCCGCCGTGTGTCGGTGAAGAAGCATGCGTTGGAGGAATCTAAAAAGCGCATGAGAGAAGCCCAGGTGACAGAGCTTGCTCCAATTCCTTATGTGGGTGCTGCTCCTGCTCCATCTTCGGTTAATGTTGGCGTTATGCCTCCTCAACCTCCACTGGAATATGTCTACCAGCACCAGGTTTCCCCGGAAGTTTATTCTGGGCCGATGTACAACAACTATCCAAGAGTGGCGCTTCCACCCCCAATGCTACTCAACCCATTCCAGCCATTACCTGGTATCCGTAATTAGAGGAATGGACTTTTTAGCATATTGGTTTAATTTAATTTTTATCCGCGTTTCTGCCAAAACAAAAGCGGTCTCCAAATCTCATCTAGGTTAATTAATATAAAACAGGTACTTTGATTATAATAAAATATGTCTGGCTGTAGCAAGGGGTGATTAGGAGACCATATCCAGGAAGTCATGTCTAGGATACAAGAGGTTCCATACATTCTGGGATTTTGGTGAGAAAATCAATTTGGCCCACTAACCTAGAGTTCAGATGTAAGCCATTTCTGTCGGATGGCTGGATGATATTCGTTTCATCTTGAATTATATCTTTGAAGCATCTAGAACCCTAATGCAGACTTGTTGCATTCGTGAATGAGGTTAGCGAAATTGAATTCGTAAATACTTTGGGGGTTCCATGCACTTCGCGTATGACCGCTTAAAGTGATGGAGCAAAACCAAGAGTAGCAAACAACAAGAATGATATACTCTATCGAACATAAAGAGAAATTTACAGGATCATCCTTTTGGAATGCCAACTTTAGCCCGAATGCTTGGTTCCTTGATTAAGAAAATCTTTTACCCCATGTGAACAATGTAACGTTACTTCTACAATTCAGAAGCGCTTTGGCCGCTTAATTGTTAGGTCTACCTTATATCTTATTTTGATTATTTCTTTTCAAGGAATTCATGAAGTTATGCGTAGTCTAGTGTGCATCAAAAGACATAGTCTGGCCTATGACAGGAGAGTTTCGGCATACGTGAAAGCAATGCACTACTGATACATTGAAATTGAAGGAAATAAATCGGATTCAATTGATCAAGTGATAAGCTTATTCCGAGGGACAACACTATATTAAGACATTATGCTCCTTCTTGACCACGCCTTCAACAACTTTCTTAATTTCAAACATGGGTGTCAATAGTGAGGAAGTTCTATTTTCTACCATTAGCTTTGATGGTCTTCGTCTAAACGTGCAGCTGATCCCAAGAACTCTTATAAGCATTTAAGGCGTCGAGCTACTCCCGTCTGGTGCATATGTGACAAAACTTATCGGTGTGCGTATACATGGAGGAAATACCGAGAAGTTCCGAGCAGCACTCGCGATTCAAGAAAAAAAAATACAAGAACAACTCTCTTGCTTATCAAGCAGAAGATAATCCAGCAATATAGATGAGGACCCCGTGACTGATTACTTATCCTCCAAACTTATTTCAACCCCGGCTGAATTGATTCTATCTTATATGCGCGAATATTATATTCGTGTAATCTGCAAGGCGGAATTAAAATCTTTACCAACATATGCGCGTATCGTACATTTAATATGTACGCTGCTCGCAGGCAGGACGACAAATTAATCTCAGTTGCAGGCACGCACAATTTACCGGTGTTATAGGAGATTCAATCTCTGGAAGCAAAAAATGCATACAACGAAGGGTGAATGAGAGCAATCCTTTAATCGCCTTTCCAATTATGCACTACTAATTACATTGGCATATAGCTGTTCTTCTACTGGAATAATAGTCAGTATTAACATGCTTATGTATGAGAAGCATGCAAGGGAGGTGACTCTTGCATGGTCATTCAAAGGAGGTGAACGGGCTTCTTCGTACTTTGCGAAATGCAAGGAACGCGGGCCTCTGCGAGATCCCTCTTCACTGGCGAATAGTCTACTATGTTCTCTGCATTGGTGTAGGGCATACTTCATCTTGGCGCCCTCTGGTTTAACTAAGAGATACATTGCCACAATATTACTGCTTTGTAGCGTAAAGGGCGAGTTATGCTTTTGGGATTCACCTCATATGGTCATTATGGCATTATTCCTTAACGGTGATTATTTAAAAATCACAGTGTTGGTTCTCGTTCATGTCCCAGTCGGGAAATAAACATTAAAGCACCTTTCGGACAACTCCGAAGGCCGAATTGTGCGTTAGAGCGTAGATGGTGACGTTTTGCTCTTACTGTTTATATACAGGAACATCACACCTTACTTTCCTCTTAACATCACAATGCATATGCGCCTATATCATTCGACTAAGTAAAACTTGCCGCGTTGCTCTAAGAGATAAGAGGATGCGAAAAGAGATGTAAGAGCTACAAAAATAATTTAAGGGAGCAATGATCGGTGCTTTGGTTTTATGGAGGTTACCTCGCTTATTGTTGACAAGACGAGCGCGAGGAGGCTGACAAAATCTTAACGGAAGAAAATTTGAATCTACTGTCAGGCACCGTTTACAATTCGAAAGATGTGGTTCTAGCTGTCCCGTTTACTGTTTTAATACTTCTATTCTGTCTTTTTTGTGCTTTAAACTTTATGAGAATTTATCTTCTCAACAACAGTTGAAACACCTTCAAATACATCGTCAAAGACACCTACAGAAGGTCTATGTTTAGTGGCCAGCCAGTCGGAATCTTGGAAAACTCCTGTTCTAACAAGAATTGATTCCCAACCAGCAGTATTTGCGCCCCAAATATCCGAAAGGGGATTGTCTCCCACCATAAAAATCTTCGAAAATGGAGAGTTCTGAGGCGCTTCATTGAGCTTGGGCATAAATCCATGGGGCTTGTGGCCATTTAGGATCTTATTCCATTCAATCAAAACTGAATGGGCATAATTGTACTGGACTGTAAATGGCTTACCAAATATAGTCAGCAAAAGCTCTTCATTGGGAGCCAAGCGGTTGGATTCCTTGTAAATCCGCTCTAGCATCATTCTAAACGCACCTTGTCCGAAGCGGGGCAAGTTGTATTCATTTGCCCACAAGTAATCGTCGTTACTGAAGGCGATCGGAATTGCAGGGTTTACATCGCCCGTAGAAATTCGCTTTGTGCCCACCACTCCGTTTTCGGAAATCAAGAGATCGCTCACCACCTGTATGTCTGTATTCATATCTCTCGGGTCGTTAAACACCAAAATGGACTCAATGGGAGTGGTCAAGTCCACGTCACGGGCATATTTAGAGAATTCTTCAGGTGTGAAGCGGTGGTGCGGCGAAACCGCCGGGGTTTGCCGTACAATATCAATTGGCATAACCACATCCTTGAATCCGTATTCCAATGCCGCTAAACGGGCGTTGTCGTTGTTTCCTCCCACGACCAAAACACGTTTATACTTTCCTGTCTGGGCCCATGCTCTCATTGGCGTGTGGCTCTGCACGATCTGGAGCGGAGAAATCTCAACATTGAGCTTATCGGAGAGAAACTCCACTCTTGCTTTTTCGGAAACGCCGCCGCCATTGGTGAGCAAAATGAACGGGATCTTGGCATTGTTAAGCATCAAGAGCGTATCGCGGGCTTTCGGGATTGGATTGGCGCCACGAAGAAGAACACCATCAATATCAAAAACAAATGCGGATAACCCGGCCAGACGGGAAAGTTGGCGTACAAACCGAACGATTGGGGTTTTGTTCATGGGTAACATTAGAGTAGACTTGTTAAATGCGCGCCGAAAGATACAAATGCTTATCATTTACATAAAGTCTGCAGCGCGCGGCGGGTTTGCGAGCTTGCGGAACAGGCCCAAAAGGGTGGATTCACCGGAAAAGAGACGAAAGACACATAAGCTAATTCCGAGAGGGACTCCAACTGCTTCTCTGAGTAGATTGGTGTTTCCTTGGTAGTCTTTTCGGTGTGTAAAACGAATACTCAAATTGCGATTCTTTTGTTGGTTATTATGTATGATTATATATAAATGCAGTATAGCTTCGGGCTATGGCCTGGTCTATTTAATAAATTAATTTTTGGTTATGCCTCTGCCGCTTCCAATGCCAATTTCTCCAAAATCCCACCAATTTCTCCCGACAGAAATCCCTCCTCAACCTCCCAATCGGTCTTGAGCTCTTCAGTCAAAACCTTACAGGCGTATCCGGCAATAAAGAGTCCTGGGGGTCTAGAACCCAATGCCTCTACTGCAGCAGCAGCTTTCGCCAACGTAGTACGAATAACCCGCTGGTCTGGGCAAGAGGCCCGCTCCACAATTGCCACAGGCAATTCTGCGTCCCATTCTTTGTCAGAAATAAGGTGAGGAATCAATTCTGTAATACGGTGAAGCGACATGAGAAACACGGTTGTTCTAGAGGGGACAAACTCAGGCAAGTTGGGCAAAGCACCACGGCGGCCAGTTCCAGTGCATATAAGCACTTGGTCAGCCACTTCCCGGTGAGTGGCAGGAATATTAGAGTAGACTGGGGCTGCCAACGCCGAAGTGATGCCTGGTAACACTGTAGGAACAAAACCGTGCTTGGAAAAGAAGTTGTATTCTTCTCCTCCGCGACCAAAGATGTATGGGTCACCTTGCTTGAGGCGAACCACCTTCTCCCCTCTGGTCAAAGCCTCCAATCCCAACAGCAAGAGCTCTTCTTGCGCCTTTTCGGCGTTTCCTGGGAACTTGCGCGCAATGAACAACTTGGTACGCTTTTTTGGAACAAGATCAAGAACTTGCTGTGGCACGAGCTTATCAGCAAGAACGAGATCTGCAGAGTGGATTTCCTGAATCGCACCCAAAGTCAACATCTTCACCGAGCCGGGGCCTGCTCCGACAAGCGAGATGGAGCCCTTTTGCGGACTTTCCTTGGAAGAGATGATTGCCGTATTTTGGGCGTATTTCTGCTCGAGGTCTTCCACCAGGACTTCCGCAAGCTTTCTAAGTGGGTAGTATTCCACGATCTGCGAGAGCCAGCGAGCGCGTTGTGTTGCCTTTTGTTCTTCAGTGGTATTAAATTCTTGCACCAAAGCATTGAATTTCAGCGAGTTCACTGCATCTTCATCTTGTCCTCCAACCTCAAGATCATGCTGCTGAATTGCTTTCCGGAGTTCTCCGACACGCAGACAGATCTCGGCAATGTTGGGAGGAAGCGATCCGACCAATTCACGCTTGATGCGCGACGCCAACTTACATCCTTTTCCGGACGTAGTTACACCCAACTGGAAGTCGCCAGAGGAGTAGGTTGAGAGCAAAGTGAATGAAGACAACTCGGCAGAGTCAGAAACGTTAACTGGAATCCGAAGACGCCGGCACTCACGCGAGATGAATTGCTTCAGCTCCAATTGGCTTAAATCAAGAGTCACGAATACTCGTTCAACCACATGGTCCACTTCAGCCCGCCCTAAAGTGGTAAGGTGGTCCAGAGCGAACTTCTCGCTCACAAGTTTCACTCGGTTTTCGGCAATGTGTTCTTGGAGAGCAGTGGGAAGATCCATAAGTGGAGAAGTCGTGAGTAACACTGGATTTGCTCCGCTGGCCAAAATCAGATTAATCCGGAGAGCAGCAATGTTGGCGTTTCCTCCCACAACAAGATGGGTCTCGCCCTTGCAGTCTAAGGACGCCAACAAATTCATAATGAAGGTGGATGACAAAATGGAATGAAAACCAGTTATAAAAGTTGCAATCGTGATTAGGAAACGGCACGTGATGTGAGAAGATAGTTTTGAGTGTATGCAGAAGCAAGATGACTCGGTTGGTACAGGAAAAGAGTCAGAGTTTTAAGCGTGAAAGGAAGCATGAAAGGAGATTAGGATGCGATCAAGGGGTAAGATAGAAAAAAAGCACAAAAAGGAAAAGAAATTGATGGAAGATGATAGGCATAGCTGAAACTATAATGAAAAAGACGTTAAGTGAGGCGGACGGAAAATGTAGCTGAGTACGCCGGATATGCAGTAGCACAGGGTACTTAAAAGGTCGTTGATAGAGAAGACCAACAGGAAATCATGAACTGTGCCAATTAACCCCGTGGAAAAATCCGTATCTGTGATGGGGGTAGGCTCCTATAAACTAAAGCGCACGAAATTTCATTTTCGTCAAGTCGTTTGCCCAAGCACGAACGCAAGGTTAGCGCAAGTCCGTTAACCACATGCAGCGCATCACATGCCGCACGTCACATGCTGTGAGATCACATGCCCGTTATTTGCATGCTGTGAGATCACATGCCCGTTGTTCGCATGGTCCGTACGTCGCATGGTCCGTACGTCGCATAGTGCGCATTCAACTATTCATCGCATTACTACTTACGACCAATGTTAATTGCCCGGATCCGAATGCCAGCAGAAGAAAAAATACGGTGTGGCGACTCTTATGGACAAAAGACGTGAGAGGTTCTCAAATGAGGTTGTCAACGTAGAATTTATCCTTCATGAAAGGCAATGCAATCAAACCCCCACAGGTGTACTAAAAGACAAATATCCTGCACAAACTGATATCTCACTACTCTGCGGCACACGTGAGGTTTGTCTCATTCGTCAAGATTTGATAGAATTTCTTTTTCATCCAAATCCATGGCACCTAAGAGACCTCTCGGTATTGGCAAAGCAGCCAAAGCGAAAAAGCAGAAACCTGAAGAGGTTGTGGACGCTCCCACAAACGAACTTACTGTGGAATTTGACGAAGAAACCGATGCAAATGATGCGGTTGCGCAATTGAAAGCGTTGTGGAAAACTTACTTGTCTTCTGAGGACAAAAGCGAGTTGATGGTCAATGGAATCATCCACGAGTGTGATCGGATCTTGCGGAAGTACAATAACGAGAAGAAAGAAGACGACGATGAAGAGAAAATTGAGCTCTCGGGCCGGTTTTACGCCATTTATGCGCTTGCGTTGTCGTCGTTGGCGTTTTACCACACGGAGAACATGTCGAAGGTGATTGAATTTTTCAAGGAAGCGTTCGACCGTATTGAATCAGGCCGCAACGCTTTTCCTGACTCGGTGGACTTGTTGTTCGCGGAAGCAAAGATCATGATCAGCAGAGTGCCATTAGTGGAAATCAGCCAGTTGATTCTCGGTAGTAAAGTGGATTTGAAGAATGTGGATGTTTCATTGTCGGTTGACAACAGTTTAAAGAAATGGGAGGAAGCACAAGCTCGTGCTGTTGCCCAAAAAGAGTTCCACATCTACAACTCAGAAAACTTTGACTTTTTGCAAGCGTTGGACGATTTGTTGGACATGGTCGACAACTTCGGCCAAGATGTCATGGAGGGCGAGGACAGTGATGAAGAGGACTTGGAGCGTGAGGATGTGAAGTTGGACGAAAACCACCCGTTATACAAAATCAAGTTGCTGGACAAGTACAACTTGTGGTGGAGAGAACAGACCATTGCGTACTTGGGGCACTTGGAAAAACACATTGAAGCCACTGGAATCAGCAACAGCGATGATCCTAGCTTGGTGTTGAAGAGAGAATTGTGCAAACGTCTAGGCCAATCTTTCTTGATGGAAGCTGAAATCCCTGCGAATGTATTCACCACTTTGAGCTACTTCGAAAAGGATAGAAAGGAACTCAACGGGTTTACGAAAGAGGAGGCGCGAAAGGTCAGTCAAAGTGCGTTTGAGAAGGCTTTGAATTACTTGAAGCAAGCACAGGACGAACAAGAACCGGAAACCTGGGTCAATGTTGCGGAAGCAATGATTTCTTTGGGTAACACCTACGAAATCGACAGCAAGCAACAAGAAGAAACTTACAAAGAGGCCGAGGCTATTTTGGTAAGGGCTAACACCGCTACCAACGGCAAGTACGAGGACATTTTGGAAAATTTGATGCAAGGGTAGATTAATTGGATTTAGTGCAATTTATAAGTAGAGAAAACTGGGTGTAAGGACGGGAAATATAGAGTATTGTTGTTGGATGGAGAGAGATACATGGGAAGCTTTTGCGGGCATATTGCGGTGGATGGGTTTTGGGACAATTATGCACGATGTCCAGTTGTCGCCAAGATGTACCATTTCGTACTAGCCGGGTTAGGACACCAGCCGGTAAAAGGAGTTGAGATGCTCGCGCACAGTTTGGAGCTCAGACAATAAAATCTCCAGTGCAATTTTTCAGGAGGACATTTGTAGACGCTTTGTAGACGCTTTGTAGACGACGGCTGTCGTACAATGTTTCTGCGGTGGGTTCGTAGTACAAGGTGAACATCTCAGGGCAATATTCTACAATTTGCTTCGCCTACAATCAGCAGTGTTGGGAGGCTTGATATATTGAAATCAATCAAGAAACTAGCAAAAACGCTGTGATTTCTGTGAATCTCAGCTCGTGTGTAAACGTTGGTAAGTGTGTAAATTTCCTGAAGCGTCCACATAGCGTCGTAAATCTCCTGCTCACAATGCATGTCGGGAGACATTCATCAATCAAAGTGACCGTAACCATACCTTCCCTCTTAGGAAAGACCCACAGATACGATCCTTGGCTTACACATAGGCGGCTGAGGTGCAGTAAGCCAGAGTTCTGCTTACGTACAGTGCGTAGTCAGCAAGAACCGGCCCCCGGTGACGGGCTTCCAAGCCGCAACCCGCAGGCTACTGCTACAACGCGCATTCATATTGTTTGATCAGTCTATACACGAGACGTGATGGTGCTCTCGCTCTGGAGCTTGGTGGCGTTTCTTTCGTGGGCACTTTCCTTGCAGAACTGCAAGCCCGTGCACACGTGGTCCTCAAGCAACCGGTGCTTGGCACAGAACTTGCCGTGGCAGTGCGAGCAATCGCCCACCATTCGGAGCGGCGCCAGGGTGCAGCTCTTGAACGAGCAACGGTTCTTTTTCGCCTTCTTCTTGGGCGCGGTGGAGATGGCGACCGGCGCCAACCTGGGCAGCGACACAGGCGTGTCGGAGGCGTCACTCATGAGAATGACGGTGTAGTCGGCGCCGGGCGCCATGCCAAACGCCTCGAGCGGCTTGTAGAACGGGGTGAGTTTCTGGCCGTTGTAGATCAACTTGTAGTCGGCGGGCAACTTGGCGGAAGGCGGACATCCCACCTTCACGGAGTTGCGCAAGTCCTGGACGCTGGAGTTGTCGGGCACCGTGACGGCGTATGACGTTTCGGTAGACAATCTGAAGGTGATCTTCATTTTGTGGACAAGGGGCTAAAGTGTGGGGTACGGCAGCGGGGGCTGGGGCAGGGCGCAGAGTCGGGGGAGTGAGAAACCGCGGAAACGTGCGCTACTGGTAGGGACGGCGGAACAAGAAAAGTGGACGGGAACAGAAAGTGGGTGGAGCAGACGGAAATAGTAGTGGTGAGTTGGTGACTAAGATCGCCACCTGCGCCCGCGGTCACGTGGGTCTTATCGCGCGGTCACTGGAGGCGCACGAACAAAAACGAATGACGCACCGAACAATCGGGTTCTGGCGCCACTGAACCGCCCCGACTTTTGTGCACCCGGGAGGCGGGCGAGAACCGCGCCATGGCTGTGTTTGGCCCCACCGGGCGTGGGCTGGCGGCGTGAGCGGCGCACTTACGCCGGAGACCGCAACCACAATCAACAATGCCCCAGTGCAGAACGCCCGGCCGGAATTGCCGCAGTGGGAAGGTGCGGGAGGCGCGGGAGGCGCGGTTATTGTGGTGGCGGCCGGGCGCACCGGCGCGGCTGTCTGCAGTACCGCCCCATTCAGGGCCCGCGGGTGACCCACACGCTACAGTGCAGGAGCACAGGGTGCCGGAGTTTATTTGGTTACGTACTAATGGGGCACGTCCGGCCCAAAGGAGTGGGGGATCCGTTTTCCGTGGTGTAGCCGATCATGTGCCGCGGCAGACACGGGGGCATGGGCGGATTGTTGATTTTTTCCTGTTTCGGCAAAGGGCCCGGTAGCAGACGCTTTTCGCGGGCGACAAAACCGGGCGCCAGGATATTTTCTGGTTTCCGATGGTGCGGCCGCGTGGGAGGAGGCATGAAATATTTTCTGCTCCCGGGAACACGTAGTGGAACATCTTGCATACGGCAGCGTGTGCAGGTCGTATCTTCCGCAAAGGGAGATCCAACACCACTCTTCACTTTTTGATGTTGACGGGTCTGTTGCTCAAGGACGGGTATCCCTTTAGCTCCAAGTTGGCAGCAATAGGAACGGCCAAACACGCCAGTAGGTAAACGACAATCGATATGAGCTTCATTTCACGGCGGCAGAATGCGGCGGGTATAAATAACAAATGCGGAAATGGGACTGGACGGAACCGCACAGTGGTTTGCCACAAGAAACGGACACGGAAGATGCAAAAAGCGGCGCTGGAAGTAGGCGGGCGCTGGGAGTTCAGCCGCAATTGAAAGAAACCAGTGAAGGTGAAGTTGTTGCTCTTAAGATTGCGGAAACAGCGGGCTTTCCATATATATACACATGTGGCGAGGCGAGGAAACTAGGTTGGCATTTAGCCGCGCCGCAGCCAGTCTCAGGACTCGCCATCTGTCACACGTTACCAAAATCGGAAATAGGTCTCCTTCCCGCAGCTGCCAAAGACCACCAAACCATTCCCGTGCGGGAAACAGGCTGTGCTCCACGCATTGTGTAGTCGCGTCAGGTCCGTTTCTAGCTGGTGGGGAAACCGTGTTCATAGCACTGCCGCCTCCTCCGGGCCTGGGCTGCGCCTAGCCGCGCTCAGTGTAATTTGACATATTTAACCGGGCCTTGCATCGCGGCGAAAAACAAGATTTCTCTGCATGCAGTGTAACCCCAGGAGCCGAAAATAACACAATACGAACATCCTGTGTCTTGGCTGATGCATGAGCAATCCCTTTGTTACACGAGTAGGAGCATTGTCATCCAGGCACAAGGGGACTTGGCAACATTCTGTATTGTACGGCGCGGGCCAGAACGATGTACTTAATCATGTGCATACGCGGCCGCATGAGCTCGCATGCCCTGGCATCTGCCCTCGCATCGTCGACGTGCTCGTGTCTGAAGATTCTAGAGCGCAAAATACGTTTGCAGTCTCGGTCCCTGGAGGGTGCATATATTATAGGCCAACTACTGAACTTTATCGGGTGCGTTACTCCCACTGTGCCGTTTTTTCCTTCATCGCTTTGCGCAATCTCAACTGCGCCTCTGAGTCCGGCTCCTGCTCGGGTTTGTCGTATTCCGACTCCTCCAGCACCAGCACAGGCTCGTCGCTCTCCTTGTCGTCCGACACACTGGAAAATATTTGCACGTCGGAAAGGTTCTGCGGCGACATGGATGACTGCGATTCGGACCGGGTCAACAGCACGACGTTGGAGTCGTGACGGATACTGTCGTCGTCTCGTTTGTACCCTCTGTAGCCGCCGTAAAAAGAGTCAAAGTCGGCGAACATCAGCGGCCCGTAGCGATCGCAGAAATCCATCACCTGCAGCGCCAACTCGCGCCGAGTTTGCTTCAAATTCTCAATCTGCAAAATGTCCCTGTGTGCCAGAAGCACGGAGTAGAAGAGCGGCGTCAACGACTTGTACGCGTCCATGCCCACTTCTCCCACCCGCAAAGACGCGTACGTGGTCAAAACGCACAACATGTAGCAAAGGAAAAACACAAGTCCCACAGGGAACGCACGGGGCATTCCGATCCTGAACAAGATAAAGGTGGCCACCGCCGCCCAGAAAATGTACAACGCGGGCGCCAACACAAGTGCCACGAGGATTTTCCATGTGCCAATCACATCTTTGGCCTTGATTTTCACGGTGGAGCTGGCCAAAGCCTCCTTCTGCTTCTTGCGGGAGATGCGCCGGGCCACGATGAACACGGGCGAGAACATAATCACCCCGGGCATGGCGAGCAAGAAGAAAAGCGTGGTCACCACCAACCGCGAAATGAAGATCTTCAAGATCGAGAGCCGGTTGGATCGCGTCAACGACTCCACCTGGTGGTCGTGCAACCCGAGAATCATGAGCTTCTTGTTGTACTCGCTCACCGCCTCCTTCAACTTGCGCACATCGGGCCGGTCAGCGTACTTTTCGTATCCGCGAAGAATGCGCCGGCTCATCTCCACCACCAACGGAAGCGGGATGTTTTTCCGCTGCTGTGACGTGTACAACCGGCGTGCCGCGTTGATGGTCATGAGCGTATCAAAGTCGTCGCAGTTCAACGTGACTTCCCGCACCCGGAGAGTGATGAGATCAAGCAACAGATCCACCACCTTGTGCGGGTTCTTCTCGTACTCCTCGCCGTCCTTCTTGGTCACCACGATGGGTTTGCCAAACTCAACCACCACCCGCGACCGGAACTTGTGCGCGTGGAAGTAGTTCAACCCAACCGGGACGATTTTGACCTCTTGGTTTGGATCTGTGGCCTGCGCCACCGCACCCAAAGCCATAATGGCCACACCGGGTTTAAGCGGAAGCAACGTGGGTCTGTCGTGCAGTCCTCCCTCGGGGAAAATGCCAAACACGTTGCCGGCGTTCAAGTGGTTAAAAACATTCTGGAACAACTGGTGCTTGTCGATGTGCGGCGCCAACTTGTACTCGGTTCCTTCGGAGAGATACCGGATCATCTTCTTTTCCTTCTCCAGCGGCGCTTCGAAGTTGATCTTGAACGGCTTCTTCAACCGGAGCTGCGTATCCGACTCGATCGTGTCGATGGGCGCGTTTCCCAAGTAGTTCGGAAGCCCCAACAACCCTTTGGCCATCGCATCCTTCGTGAAGTGTGTTCCTTCTCCGATAACCGTCAAGTTGTCGTTGTCGGGCCCGAAATCCTTGATGCGGATCGTGCCTTCCGCCGGCTTCACCAAGTCCTGTGCTCTTTCCACCGGAATGGCCCCGGAAAGCTTGGCAGGAATGCCGATATACCAAAGCCGGAGAGATGCGGCTGCGGTCAAAAGCGAGATTCTCCTGCCCGCCACTTTCCGCACCGAGGTCATCACCACCAACGGATCAACAAACTGGTTGTGGTGGGGTGCAATGACGAAGATGGCGGCGCCCTTTCTCGGGATGTTGAAGGTGCCCCGCAAAGTCAATTCCCGGAAAAACGTGTGGATGACGGAGTCAAAGAACCACATCAACAAATCGTAGGTGAACATGAGGAAAACGGCGCTCAACCACGCCCAAACACGCCGCAGAAGCGGGATTTGGGTCTTTCTGCCCTCAATGGCGTCTGAATCTGTACTTTTTCCCATGGCGATGTGGGAGAAGAAAAGTGTAGGTGAGGATGGTTAACATGTGTGGAAGTCTATCGTAATTCCATACAGGAGTGATCCCCATGTTACCCAAACAGGAGACTGATCGGAGATATGGCCGGGTTATGAGTTTTCATCGGAAGGGAGTCCCAGAGTGAAGCTTGGAGAGTCGGAAAAATCCAAAACGTGTAGCCAGGTTATCCCTACCATATCGGATGCTGCGTAGAGTAAGGAGAAGAAAAGAGACGTTTCCTGTTAGCTTCACCAACAAACACACTCGAGTTTTCCGGTATGAACAAACTGGATCCCACGCGGTTGAGCATGGAAGGAGAAAATGAGGAGAAGTCGGGGAAGGTTAGGAAAAATATTTCGGCCGCTCTAGCATGAGAATGGATGCGAAGCGTTATGAAGAAGAGGCGGGGTTGGCCGCTGTGGTCTGGCTGAGATTGCGTCTGTTTATAGAAACGGTAGAAATCATCGCGATTGTGGTGTGAGGCGATGGCAGGAGAGGTGAATGCTAGAGGAAAAACTGCTAGGGAAAGAGTGAGCTCATAACTAGTAACTGCGGAAACACCATTTTCGTGAGTGGAAGAGAAGAAGAAAATCGGGACAGAGAAAGACCAGTCCTCTACGGATATGGAGTAACTTCAATTGGACTTGAGAACCACGGCTTGATTCATGGGAGTAGGAATTGTTTATATCTGAAAGGGTTACTTTGCACGGAGTACAGCTAATTCGTCAGTGCATGCATTTGACCATGCCGTAAGTTTCAATTGAAGAGTATCGAGTTCCGATAAAGCAGTGATCATCTAGCATTTTGCATCTGGTATTCACCACCATCGGCTATATCCATGAACACAAAGGAAAAGCTATCCAGAGCTCTCCAGGTACATAACCAGATCCACTGGGAGTATGAGTATCCAAGTGTCGAATCCTAGAATGCATTGGTATCCATTTAGAACCGATTGTGATCCAAGATAATCCATAATGAATCTGTTTTGTAGCATCTATATAGTGGTGCTATCTAATGCACTTTAGTTTATGTAGCATCGAGTCTGTATCTACCATTTGTAGTATCTCTATAGTATCTACCATCTATAGTGTCTCCATACTATCCACCATCTATAGTATCTCTATCCACCATCTATAGTATCTCTATCCCCCATCTATAGTATCTCTATCCCCCATCTATAGTATCTCTATCCCCCATCTATAGTATCTCTATACTATCCACCATGGTAGCCACTATGATCTATATCGAATCCACTACAATCCGTACGGTACCCACTAGGTCCCTTGATCCAGTCGACCCACTCCTCCAAGGTTTCCACGTCCCCTCTTACCTCTATCTTCACCAATCTACACAATCTACCAAACATCATGTATTACTAGTCCTCGCCGGCAGGAACCTCATCCTTCAAGATCCGGTTCAACTTCACGCGAATCTCCGTCTTATCGTCTCCCCGAAGCACGTCCCGCACAAAGTGTACCTCGGTGTCTAACTGAATCATATGAAGAGCTCCTCGTAACACTCCACAGTACAATTGCGAGTACCACAATTCCTTCTGTATCTTGGGGTCCAGCGCCACCGGAAGCTCTACAAACTCCGCCAACGGATTCTCTGCCAAAACAAGCGAGAACGACTTTCCGTCCGGAGAAAAGCTCTCGACCGCAGGGGTAATGTTCAAAAACATTTTGAACGCCACTTTGCTGATCATGTCTGCGGTTTCGCGGAAGTTGGCACACCTCTGAGCACCGGTTTTGGCCAAAAACTCTTCGATGAGCCGAACGCCCATGTTGTAGCCCATCTTATCTAGCTGTGCATTGACTTCGGAGTAGTTGTTGTTAAAGTCGCGGCAGAGTTGTGCTACCACCGACCCATACGTGAGGGTGAAGAGTTCTGTGTTCTGCGGTTAGTAGGGAACGGTTGAGAAGAAGTTCAAACATACAATTTTCTCCACATTGTTTTTCCAGATGTCGTCTGCAGTGGGTCTGGAGCGGGACATTGGCAGAAGAAGTGGTAGTAGAGTAGTGCAGGATCGATCACTGGAGTATGAGGGCTAGCCACGACCTCTGTTCGGAAAAATCCCAGGTGGGTGCTGTTGGCCAGAGGTGGTTAGTCGAGAGATTTGAGTTGGGGAGAATAAAGGGAATTGGTTTGTTTTGAAGAGTTTTATGGAATTATGGCGTGGTGCCTAGTGACTCCAGTAGTGAGTGGCAGAATAGAGCCGCACTAGACCATAACAGGAAGAAGTGTAGAATGAAATGCAGAATGGTCCTCCGATTATATGTATGGGGGGGGTTCTACGCTTGAGAAATACGGGAAACTTTGTAATGGACGAAATTATTGTTGCATTTTCTATGGATGCTGATTATCCCAAGTACCGTGTCTATCGTGATTGCATTGGAAATATATGCGCGTAGATATTACGTACCCAGAGGCACTTACCCATATACAGAAACATTCCTATGGCCATAATTAGATGTATGCGGAGATGCGTAATCAATAGCAAATATGGATACACGGTGGGGATAGAAGCACCCTTTAATGTTTTTATTTACTTCTGGTGCAGTTCGCTTGGGTGCCTATTCGTACTTCATCATACCGAGAAGATATCTGTTTGATAATAAAATAACTATCCGATGATATCTACACTGGGATACCTGTTTGACGATGCCACCTGACAGTAGCTATACAATGGTGCCTTTTCTTTAATTCTAGTCTCTACTGTCTCCTTTCTAACATGTTTCAACCTGTTCCGTGTTCCACGTTCGATGCTACGCACACAATTGCCTGATCGAGGTCCACTACCCATTGATGTACATGGCCATTATTGGCATCAATATTGTGATTTCGTCTAGCTGTACTCCTATTCCATACATTCTCCTTTGGTGTGACCGACTTGATGCCTTCAGTACCTGTAGCGCCGGCTCGCATGATATCCTCTTTTACCAACCAAACTGTTCCTTCTTTGAATCTACAGTTCACGCAGATTCCACACTCACTCTTAGTACTCCACACCATTTCTAGTAATCCACACCATTCCTAGTAATACACCATTCCTAGTAATACACCATTCCTAGTATTCCTTACTCATAGTATTTCTTACCCACTCCCAGAATTCCTTCCCCACTATTAGTATTTCTTACTCACTCTTAATATTTCTTACTCACTCCTAGTATTCCCTACTCGCTCCTGGTATTCCACACCCATACACACCGTATCACTTCATTCCATTTCTCTCATCCCACTAACTGCCACTCCCGAACTTCCCCTATTGAACCCACGATACTAACTAATCTCCCCACCAGCCTCTACCACCGCAACCGCCCGCCAACCTGCATCTAGCCCAAACGCGGTGCCCGCTGTGCGCATGACCGCATCACCAACCGCTTCTCCTATTCTCGGAGGCACGGATGTTCTCCCAGTGCCTCACCCGATGTGCAACTTCGATGGGGCCATTTTCTCGTCGGCAAGTGGGAGCACAAACAGGAACTGTAGCTTGGCGCGTTCTTTGGCGCATAGAAATTTCCTCGAATGGAGCACTGGGGTATGATGTGATCTGGGTTTCCCCCGGGTCGGTCCATGCATATAAAAGGCGGGTCGCGCTAAACCACTTTTCTGTTTTCCGCACCTGATCTTTTTCATCCTACTTGAGCTCATCTCTGGAGACATCGCCACCATCACACCGCCTGCATTTTCCTAATCTGGGTATCCTGATCCGAACTGCCTCGTGAACAGAACCTACGCCGCCGCGTCAAAACGCCGAGAACCTAACCCCGATATCTAGTGCCTGGACCGAACCCCAATCCCACACAAAGATAGGTCACTCCCTTCAAAAACCACAAAAACACTACCCGCCCTTCACAAAACCACAGCCGCGTAGCCGTCTCTTTTGCAGCCATGTTCTCGCCCCCGCAAAACTTCTCCGCGATCATGTCGCACCCGGCCCTGCCTCCTGTGCTCCTATCTCCCAAACCGTCGCTCGTGGACGGCATCCCCGACGGCATCTTGGCCCTCGCCGGCCCCGTCATCGCCTACTGGGTGTACTCCACCTTCTGGCACCTTATCGACGTGTACGAGCTCGCGGAAAAATACCGGATCCATCCCAGTGAAGAGGAAGAGGCCCGCAACAAGGCGTCGCTCAAGGAGGTGTTGTGGGACGTTGTGCTCCAGCACGTGGTGCAGTCCATTTTCGGCTACGCGTTGTACCGCTTCGACCCGGTGCCCGTGACGGGCCACGAGTTGGCGCAAATGTGGAAACTCCGCCACCAGTACCTCCCGGCGGTGGTTCCGGACTCGGTGTTGTGGTTGGGCTACACCTACGGCTGGTCGGCGCTCCGATTGGGCATTTGCCTCTGTCTCATCGACACCTGGCAGTACTGGCTCCACCGCACCATGCACGAGAACAGAGCCTTGTACCGTCGTTTCCACTCCCGCCACCACAGATTGTATGTTCCGTACTCGTACGGCGCTCTCTACAACGACCCGATCGAGGGTTTTCTTCTTGACACTGCCGGAACGGGTTTGTCTGCCATCTTGATGGGGCTCAGTCCTCGGGAGGCGTTGATCTTGTACACTTTTGCCACCATGAAAACGGTGGACGACCACTGTGGCTACCGTCTTCCGTTCGACCCGTTCCAGGTGATTTTCCCCAACAATGCGTTGTACCACGACATCCACCACCAGAACTGGGGCTTCAAGTCCAACTACTCCCAGCCGTTCTTCACCTTCTGGGACAAACTCTCCGATACCCAGTACAAGTTTGTGCAGGAGTACCAGGCCCAGCAGAAGCAGATTACGTTGGAGAAGTACAAGCAGTTCTTGGAGAGAAGAAAACAAAAGAAGGAGATGTCCCAGTCCTCTTCTGAGAACTCCGTCATCGAATCGAAAAAGACAATCTGATCCGGGTCCGCCTGGCTTCACGCCCACAAACTAATCACTATGCAAATGACAAAAACGAAAAAAAAAAAATGAGAGTGACTCTTCTCGACCTGAGCTTATCCTAATTTTACCCCTCATACTCGATTTAAGCTGATTCTATAGTGACCAATGTATTAACGACCAGTAATATTAGTTTCGTAAACAATATGGGTGCAGAAACGGGTACTGTGCATGTATTGTGGGGGTGCGCTCGCCGGTTCCGGCCCGGTTTCGCTCTCGCCAGGAGTCATCCTAATCCGGGGAGAACACCTTGCCCCACCATATAAGAAGCCAGCCCTAGACCCTGGTCTTTTGCAATTGCAATAATAGTTCTCTCAATCAATTTCTCAATGGCTACATACTCTGAATCAGACTTCAACACGGCGCACTACGACTCGGCAAGACCATCGTACCCCCCGCAATTTTACGAAACTCTTATCACCTACCACAAGCAGAACGGAAATTCCACTGATCTTGCCTTGGATGTTGGATGTGGCTCGGGTTTTGTTTCCTTTAAGCTCTGTGAATTCTTCTCCAAAGTCATTGGCTCGGATATCTCTTCCGCCATGATTGCGCAGTGCAACAACGATGCGCGTACCAAATCATTGGGTGGAAAGATCTCGTTTGAGGTTTCTCCAGGAGAAAAAGCTCCTGATTCGATCGGTCCCAACACAGTTGATTTGATTTCCGGTGCCGAGTGTTGCCACTGGATGGACCACGACAAGTTTTTTGCTGAATGTGCTCGGATTCTCAAACCCGGTGCCACTTTGGCTTATTGGTTCTACTTGGACCCTGTTTTCCCTGGCCAACCAGAAGCAAACAAAATATATACCGAATTTGCCTACGGATCGTCGGTGGAAAACTATAATGACCCGTATGAGCGTTTCATGGGACCGTACTATGAGCAACCGGGCCATGAGTACTTCCGGACTGCAATGGCTGGTGTGTCTCCACCATCAGATCTTTTCACTGACATTATCAGACACAAATACGATCCAAATATCCACGACGAGAACTTCACCACTCTTTTCATCAAGCGTGTGGTTTCATTGCGTGTTTACAGAGACTATGTTACTAGTTGGAGTGGATACCACAACTGGAAGAATGCCCATAGTGACAAGCCAGACGCAGCGGACGAGTTTATTGGAAATTTGTCCAAGGCAATGAATGTTGATCTTGACTCTCCAGTGACCATCATTTTCCCTACCGTGTATACGTTTGCTAGAAAGAGATAAAGCCGTTCAAGATCACGACAGCCCTGTTAGTGCAGGAACGCGTTATGTGAGATATTGACGGTGACCTCAATTCTCAATTGAAGCCAATATCTCACACGAAGATTATTCTAGAAGGGCTATCGTTAGAGAAAAATAAATTTTAATTCAATGCTAGTGTAATTCGAGATTGTTATGTGACCTTTCTGCTTGTAGTAAAGCTGTAAGAATCTTGATATCAGTCATAATGTAGTAAGGCCGCGTCATGCAAAGAATAATTTACCGTATCGATATCCTGCATGTGTGTGGATGAAGAGTAAGAGATGACATTCACCTGCACCAGCGTTTAGTAAGATTTTACTAACTCGCATCTGGACGTTATATAACCCAGTGAGAGGGTCTCGTTTGGTCAGCCCCCGCCTAAGTATAAATTAATGGCTCTTGGACTCCGCAGTTGTATTTTCTTCATTTTTTTGGCAATAATCGCGTTTAGAATACATTCCAATCAAAAACAACAACTACAATCGAACCAACATATGTCTACGTTGAGAACTATCAAGGCTGTGATCCCCGGTATCGAACAGGCCGAAGGTGTCGGTGCAACCGTCAGAAGATCCATTGGTAACATGAAAATGAGAAACTTCAGTCCGTTTTTGCTTTTCGACCACTTTTCTTCCAATGGACACGGTGGCTTCCCTGAACATCCCCACTTGGGCCAGGAAACTATTACTCTTATGATCAAAGGTGCTTTCGCGCACGAGGATTTCACAGGCTCCAAAGGTGTTTTGAGAGAAGGTGACTTGCAATTTATGACTGCTGGTAAAGGCACAGTGCACTCTGAGATGCCTGTGATCCACGAAGACGGCTCGGCTAATGTGGGCTTGCAATTGTGGGTCGACTTGCCAGAAAATTTGAAGGAAGTTGAACCTCGCTACCGTGACTTGCGGAGTTGGGAAGTGCCAGAGGTGGTCGAGCAAGACGGGAAGTTGAGAGTGAAGGTTATCTCCGGAAAGAGTTACGGCGTTGAGCTGAACAAGGACTTGGCCTATACTCCAGTCAACTACTACCACTATATCTTGAAGCCAGGTGCTCATTTCAACCAAGAAGTTCCTAGGGGGTTCAACTTCTTCTTGTACGTTTTGCAAGGCAAGAACTTGATTCTTCAGAAGGACCACAAGGTTTCACAATTCGAGAATGTTTTCTTCAACCCTGACGGTGACACCATTATTGGAGAGTACCCCGAAACCGAGAGTGGGGAACTAGAATTTGTGTTGATTGGTGGAGAGATTTTGGACCAGAAGATTGTTCAGCACGGTCCGTTTGTTGCTTGCACCAGAGACAGAATCCAAAAGGCGTTCTTGGAGTATCAGACTGCCACCAACGGCTTTGAAAGGTTGAGAACGTGGAACACTTTGATTTCTGGTGGAGTGACGGAAGAGATGATCGATAATGAATTGGGCGGATCGCTTGAACAAAGAGAAAAGGACAAGCAAGCGTTTTTGGCCATGAAGGCCGGTGTTGCTGCGGATCTCAAGAACTAGGGTTAATTGTGTATAGAATATGAAAAATTTGTTTACATCAGTGTTCTAACGGGTAGATTTTATTGTAAAGAGTGGGTGCCACTTTGAGAGGGCTTTTTGAGAGTAGCGGTTTCTATGTTAATGGGTATTTTGTCCGAAAAATCGCGAATACGACTAGGAAATCACGAAGATATGAGAAACCAGTTATGTAGAGCTAATCCAAAACATCCCCACAAATACAAAATATACAACCTTTAAAAATAAAAATACCAGAAGACAATAAACTTCATCAGAAGAAAACCACAATTCCAATTCTGGAACAAAATCTCCTACTCGTTTCACTCTTCACTCCACCATCGCGTTGCCTCATAATTATTGCGCGCGCGTACATCTCCAATCTACACCTTTTTCCAATGACTATGGATATCACTAAAGACGAGGTGGAATACATTTCGCTGGCATTGCAATCTGGTCCAGTCACCTTCAGTGGCGTTTCTGCAGACTTGAATATCCACCTTACCAAGTCCAAACAGCTTCTTTATAACTACTATCAAACAAGCAAAGATCAGGTGTCTCCGTCTTTTATCGCTACGGGGACGCGTCAGGGAAACTTCCTTGTGAAACTTCTACAGGGCGAGGATGATGCAAATAACGCGGCCCAATACTTTGACCACCTAGACTGTGTCCATATTTATTCGTTGGCGTTGGCGACCAACTTGTTCTCCGACAACGAAATGGCCATCTATGAACTGAAACATATGGCGGATCCAGCAAAACTCGCGGACCAATACCTCTTGGGAACCATCAGGGGTCCGGACTTGACCGCTGTGGCTCTGCAAGTAAAGCCACAGCCTGCTGCTGTTGCTCAGACGGCCAAACCCGCGGTTCAAAAGAATCCCGATACCGCTCCACAACCAAAGGCAGAAGAAGCAGCGCCAAAGAAAAAGTTGGAGTATACCTCACGAAAAGAAAAGCCTGCTACGTCGCTTCTCTCTCGCTATGTGTCTCGCAAGGGCGAGAAAAGAGCCCAGGAATCGGGCGAGCCAAAACCTGCCTCCAAGCCAGCTTACCAGTACAAGTCTAGAAAGGTGGAGCAAAATCAACCAAAAGAACGGGTGGTGATTTCTCTGGTGGAGCCAGACCACGATATGGACGTGGACCCTGAACCCCCAGTTGCTTCACTGGCGCCAAAAACAGACATCAACACGTTATTCTTGGACGACTTGAGCGATTTCGATGACGACACAATGGATGTTGACCACACAGATCAGCCAATCATGGTGGAGTCGGCTATTGTTGAGGGCGACAAAGAGCCCGAAACGGTAGTGGTTGAATCACCTAAAGTGTCTACTCCACAAATACCCCAAGACTCTGTGTTCCGCTCGCTAGCCTCAAAACCATCGGCACCGGAGAAGGAATTTATACATCAACCGGAAAAACCCGAGACAACAATCGATGAAGACGGCTATATTACGACTTACAGAGCGAAACCCGCAGCTAAACCAACGGTACCAGAACCCGAGAAGCCTGTACCTCCTACTAGGAAGAGAGTAGATGCAGAAAAGAAAAAGACCGACGGTAAGAAAAAGCAAACCTCGTTGATGAGTTTTTTTGGGAAGCGATAAATTCCAAAAATGGCTGAATCGGATACGTAATCGGCTGACTGAAGATGATGCGAAAATCGAAAATGGCAAGTCGGGGTTGTATTCAAAACACCCAGTATCGGGATCTTTGAAATATAGCCACACAGTATTTACTCAAAAAGGTAAACGAGTCTGGGGTAATTGCCGAATGCAGAATTTTTTTCTTGAATTGCAAGTGGAGGTGCTGAAGTAGTAATGAGACAATCCTGCACACAGACCGAGATACTAAAGTTATTGCCCGTTTAGGAAAGTATCTTCAAGCACAGCTTTATCCAGTTGCAGTAATCAATTGTGGCCCACTCTATCCGGGGAGAAGACATATGGCAGTATATAAGTTAACTACTATCCACGAAATGTAGTTTCTTTTCTCCAGAATCCTTTCCTTCACCGGCCTATTCAATACATTCGCTCGATGAAATTCTTTAAGACTATAGTGGCCACTTTGATGGTCTCATTTGCCGTGGTGCAAGCGGCTCCAGTCAATGTTCACAAGGCTGAGGTTATTGACGCCACTCCTGAACAAGTCAGCGCCCTCGCTAAGAGACAAGACTTGGCTAACGCTTTACTTGAACTCCAAGAATTACAAGAGCTCAAAGCTAAAAGAGATGATCTCGCAGGCGAATTATCCGAAAGAGAATATGCAATTGTTACTGAAGTTTTGACCATGATTAAGGACACCGACTTGGCTCCTGTTGTTTTGAAATTCTTCGTCCTGAACTCCACCTTGAAGGCGTTGACCACCACAGCTATTGAATTTGTCATCAAGTCTGGACTCATTTCCTTGGACCAGTTGTTTGACCTTTTGGTGAAATCGGGTTTGGTTACTTCTGTGGTTTCTGATCTTCTCGGAGATTGCGAAGTTTACGTTAGTATTATAAGCTTACTTGAGTCTTTGCTTGGAAGTTTGTTCAAGAGAGACACCGGCAACTTGTTCAAGAGAGAAGGAGGCAGAACCGAGCCTTACACTTACGAAGAAGGCATGGAATTACTTCGCCGCGATGGCTTGGTTCCTGCTGCTAGCACGGCAACAGACTTTGAGGCCGAAAAGAGAGACCTCGACGACGTCATTGTGAACGTTTTGGAAAGTTTGGCTAGCTCTGGCTTGGCTACGCAAGTGGTTGAGGTTATTCTTACCGACCCAGACTTCATTGACTTCGCTGTTCAATTGGTTTCTACCCTTTACGCTAATGGTGAAATCAACATCCCAGGTATTGTGAGTGCGATTGTCAGCTCCGGAATGTTGACCCAATTGGTTGAGAAGTTCTTTAACATTTCTACCATCTCTGAGATTGTCAGCACTGCTTTGGAAGCTTTGGAAGGCAAGTGCTCTTCTGACAACAACGATGATAACAACAACGGTACAGACACTGGTGGTGGCACTGGTGACGACGGCAACTCTACAATCGGCGACATCATCAGCGCTATTACCGGTGGCTCCAGCTCCAGCTCTTCTGCTTCCTCTTCCGCTTCCTCTTCCTTGGGCTTGATCTCAAGTCTCTTGGGTGGATTGTTGGGCCTGGGATCTTCTAACTCTGGCTCTTCCAGCAGCTCTGGTTCCAGCAGTGGTAGCTCCTTGATCTCCGACCTTTTGAATGGTCTTAACATCACTTCCAACTCGGACTCCTCCGCCGCCGCCTCTTCCAACTCTTCTTCCTCTTTGAGTTTGATTGGAGACCTTTTGGCTGGCCTTGGCGGCGGTTCTAGTGGAACCACTACTGATCCAACCAGCACTGACACCGCAGTGCCAGCTTCGACTGACACCTCGGCAGCCTCTACGGGCTCCGATGCATTGTCCAAGATTTTGGCCACATTGGAGAACTCTTCTAGCTCTTCCGCTTCCTCCTCATCTTCTTCCGTCATCTCTATTGCCGGTAGTCTCTTGAGCAGTCTCTTGGGAGGCGGCTCTGGTGACAACTCTGGCAACACCAGTGACCCATGTGCTTCATCTGGCGTCACCAAGAGAGAGAGACTACTGCTCCTCTAGTTATACCGTTTAGTTTATTAATGTGATTGAGTTTTATCTGCAACAACAGATGTAGAAAAATCTGCGGGGTATAGTTGGTCAAGGGAGCATCTTATGAATGCGCTCGATGAATGTGCTCAAAGTGTGTGCTCAATAAATTTGCTCGACGAGTTTACTCGATGAATGTGCCCAATGACTTTGCTTCGGTATACTTATTCCAATGCATTCGTCCCGATATTATTTGGCAGGCGAAATACTTTCGGCTCACTGTGATCGTTTCGGCCTAGATTGGAAATGGAGATCTACACTGTTGGTGTTGATGGTTCACACATGCGCGCCCAAAGTAGTTTGCGCGGAGGCGAGTTTGGAGGTGGAGATTCCTAAAGCGGCAAAGTGGTAAGCGCCCCCTGCATACCGAAGAAAAAAGATTATGTACGTAATACTTCCCAAACGGGAATAATGTAAACAGTAGTAAAGTTATGCAAGATGCGTTTGATTGTTCATCTACGTCTTGGGCCTGGTTACATTTATTAAGCAGGACCGTCTTTTCCAGCCATTATACCGTTTGTTGCCACGAACGTTTGCCCAGCCTTTCATTAGCACAAGTCCGCTGAGCCGAACCAGACGTCCTTGGTTGAGTTGATTCTGAGTTGATTTTCGTTTAGATTTACAATCGATTCCTGCTGCTTCACTGTCGACCTGTCGGGCGGAGGCATTCATTGATTGAAAGAGAAACGAGTGCTCCAACAGACACACCCTGTATCTGTTAAGAATCACCAGACTCAGTTAGGAGTGAGCCTTGTCCACCCACTGATCTACCGTCAACTATTACCAGTGCTCCTGACGGTGCCACCATCAGCCATCAGATCCACCGGTGCATCTACCACCAACTACCATAAACTATCAGGTAGGCTGTCCAATATACTATCAGGCATACCGTCAAGTGTCCAAGTGCACGGAGCGTACCACTAGTGTACCAAGTGTACCGGCACCGAAAATACACTGGAAAAGAACCAGCCAGTCTACTGTGGCCAAATACTTTACCGATCTACGCTACCTCCTCCACCGCTACTCCACTGCGCCTCCATTCACCGCAACACTCGCTTAACACATAACTACTACAGGCCATGAGTTCTCCCTACGAGCCCAACACATCGCAGGCATCGTGGCGAAACTCCTTCTCCTCTCTCTTCCGCATCTCCAGTCCCGAGCGAGGGTCGCGTGCGTCGATCCATGTGGCGTCGGTGGCGCGGTTTTCGCCCGCGGGCCCAGGCGCCACTCTCCGCGGCGATAGCTCCACACCCAGTTCCACATCGCCGCGCTTGATCAACATCAGCGACTTTGCCGACTCGTCGCTCTCGGAAAGCGACCAGCTGCACGACTCAGAAAATATCTTCCTGGTGATCGAGGAGTATGTGCGCGAGCCAACGTGCCACTTCACCGAAGAAATGGCTGGGGCGGTGGCCGCGATGGTAGAGTCGAAGGCGCGCCCGCACTCGGGCGACTCGCTCTCCAGCGGCGCGCTTCTCGACCACCTCGACGACACCCACAGCCACACCTTTGGGTCCTCGGGGTCAGGCCACACGCCCCAGCTTCATGGCCAAAGCACGCCGCCCAGATGTTCGGGCCAAAGCACGCCGCCCAATCACGGCCAAGGCGCGCCCGGCTACGCCCACCCATCGCAGTCGCAGAGCATATCGCCCGCGCCGCAACTCCGCCCGCCCGCGCTCGACTCGTCGTCGCTGTGCGCGGATCTTCTGGGGGTGCTGTCTGCGTCGGCGCCGCGCGTGCCTGCGCCCGTGTACGTTGCGTCCGAGCCCGCGCGCGAGTGGGCGCCGTTGCCCGAAAACACGCCCCTCGCCCGCTCCTACACACGCGACTCGCGCACCAGCGACGGCCTGGGCATGTTCAGCGGTGGTCAGGACTACAGCAAAGTCGGCACTGCTGCGGGCAGCAAGCTCGATCTCGAGAAAAACACGCCAGAAGTGCCCGTGCTGTGGGCGCGCTGGACCATGGTGCTGGTGTGCGGGCTTGTGGCGCTTCCGATCTTCTTCTTGGTGGCGTTCGGCACCTTCGACCGTGGCGGATACACCGAGCGCCCGCGGGGCGCGGGTTTGGGGCGCGCGTACTATACGCGCCCGCAGCGCATGCTCAGTTTCGCGCTCGGCCTAGTGTGGCTGGCCACGGTTTTTGCCATGGTGGGGTTGGGGTTTGGGTTGACGGTGCGACGGCACTTGTAGTAAGCAGAGCATTGTCGTCTGGGATTGTGAACCACGGTCCACGCCCCAACCACCTTTGGTGCATTTTATGCGTTCCCTGCGTTCTCATTCCTGCCGCCCGCGTTTCCCATTCCTGCCGCCTGCGTTTCCTATTCCTGCCGCCTGCGTCCCCACTCTATCCCGCCCTGGCTCTCGGCCGTGCTACTTCGCATCTCATGATCTCATCACAACCATATCTCCATTGCTCATTGCACAGCACACCACTTCCACCTGCATTTGACCGTCGCAGCGGCATCTCCTGGCCGTTATTGTCTCAGGAGAACCGTGTGGCATATTTCGACCCGTCGGGGCCTAGCATAATATACACCCATCTTAGCTCCGAGTAGGCCCTAGCACTGGATACACCAGATACAGCACCCACCGGATAAACTAGATGCAGCAAACTGCCACCTCCAATGCAATGCTGACACAGAACCAATGCAATGCTAAGGCAACGCTAATGCAATGCTAATGCAACGCTAATGCACCACCGTTGCCTCGTGGTTGCAAACTGCCATGTAAGGTTTCCGATCGCAGGTGCAGCCGCGTGTATGGCCGCGCACGTCACCGTAGTACACTCTCGGCACCCGTCTCTGCCGCACCTATGCTTCTAGCACACGCAGCTTTGTTCCTCTGCAATTATCCTTCACTCTTCTTCTCCCTTTTTCCCCCTGTCTCTCTGTCCCGTCATCCTCTGTCCGGAACCGCTGGACATTCCGCTCCGGGCGCACATCCGTACCTCCACAATCCGATAGGGGCCGCGGCCGGCACATCCGGGGAATGGTGAAGACATCACGTGCGCACGTATCACACCCGCAATCCGACTCCGGCCGCCGGGGTATCACACCTCCAACTGCCTTATCTGCTGCGGCTTCTCTCTTCCACTATTCGGTCCCTTCTTCCTCTCTTTACAGGTATATAACCCGTCGCCCACCCCGTCCGCACCGCAGCTGCAAAGAAAAAAATCCCCGTCGTCTCCCCTTTTACATTCCGCAGCGGTCTATAAATACCGCCCCTCCCCACTTTTCACCTAGCGCCGGTTTTTTGCTGCCATGGGGAATGTTCCCACCAAGGAGCCGCGCTCGCGCTCGTCGTCGCTCACGTCGCACAACACCGTAGGGTCTGCGCCCGCCCTGGGCCGCCGCCGCGCCACCCTGTCGTTCTCCACCGGAAACTCCAACTTGGCGCTCTTCAGCCACAAGTCGGCCAAGCACGAGGACAAGATGAAAATCAAAGAGAAGCACTTTCTGGATCTCGTGGTGCGGTACACCGAAACCTGCGACGGCGGCTACTTGGCGCCGCTGGGCATCTACAAGCTGAATCTCGACTACAACACCGAGATTGTGCGGGGCCTTATCGTGGCGCGTCGGCTCGCGCCGTTTTTTTCGCCGCTCCAGGATTTCAGCCCCGAGTGGACCGAGAACGAGCTCGTGACGATTGTGCGTCAGACGCCGCTCCATGCAGTGGACAATGCATATAGCGACGACGACGAGCCTGACGACGCCGACAACCACAAGATCCACAAGTCGCTGAGCTACTTCCGGCGGCAGGAGCTGAAGCGCCTCCACCGCGAGCTCGTGGCGCGCACCCGCGCCGCGCAGGCGCAATGCGACGCAGACTACATGGCTGCGCGCGCCGCCGGCACCTGCACTGCGCTTGCGTCGCGCGACCTTGTGCTCGAGTTGTACGCCAACGCGGTCGAGTGCCCCATCTGCTTCCTCTACTTCCCTCCGTACTTGAACCGCACCCGCTGCTGCCGCCAGGACATATGCACCGAGTGCTTTGTGCAGATCAAGCGCCTCGAGCCCCATCCACCCCACGACCACGACGCCTCCTCCGACGCGCTCCCCCACACTCTCATTTCCGAGTACGCGTGCTGCCCCTACTGCGCCATGCCCAACTTTGGCGTCACATACGACACGCCGCGCACCTTCCGCGTTGGAATCGACGGTCTGCCGCCGCTGCGCTACACCTCGCTGGCCGCAATCGCGCCCATCCCAGAGGATGCAGTGGATCTGGCTGACGACACTACTCCGCCTACTGCAGGCTTGCCTGGAGCAGGTGCAGCAAGCGGAAGTCCCACCAAGCGGGAGCCACCCCTGCAACGCCGCCGTTCTTCCATCCCGGCAGACCGCGACAATGTCGTTTTGACCGACACCATCCGTCCTGACTGGGAGCAGCGTCTCACCAGCGCCATTAGCAAGCTTGCGCGTAAAGCGGCCACCGCCAGTGTGATCCATGCGTCCAACTTGATTCTTGACGACACGCCTGCTGCGGCCGGGGGACAGCTGCTGTACTTGATGGATTTAGAGGAGCGCATGATCAACGAAGCGATGCGGCTTCTGCTTCTTGACGAGGAGGAGTCTCGCCGCACCAAATAGCCGCATAGCAGAAGGAGGAGAAGAAGACGAGGAAGAAGATGTAAGAGCAACATCACCATTAATAGCGACAGCGGTGGCACCAGCCTAGCAGCTTGTTGATATAGCAGTTTATAACATGGCGACGCGAGCACTCCGTGATCGGTCCACTTTCTGTACGCCAATGTAAAAACGTTCATCTAGTGGCCGATACGATGTGGTACCATGCATGGGCGTTACGATTTGGCACCATGCACAAGGGGCTAAATGCCCGAGTGATTGTTTCCCCTGACGATGGGGAGATTTGACGTGGTATTTTCACCCAATACGCGACGTGCAACGCCCCAGAGCTGCTCCAATCACATATGGACAATATATAGACAATTCGATTTTAGTTTGATTTCGCCGCCTGGCTGGTTCTGTTAGTGTTACTTCACTTGGGGCGCATGACGTGTGTCTGGCACACAAGCGAATACGTAGTTAGCCTCGAAATACGGTGCCTAGCTTTAAATTTTTCCCGCGCCTCATTGGATGGCTGTGCGCAACAAAAGTTTCTCTAAATATACTTCTGCGTCCAAACAGGAATCGGTGCACACACTACCTCACACTTAGCGACTAGAATTGCACAACCTTGCATCCCACCATCGCTTGTTTCACTGATGATTCTCTGACAAATTCCGTTTCTTAGGAATCCCGTGTCGAGACCTCGTACAATCGCTGGCAATTCACATACCGAGCGCAGATTCTGCACAAGAGCGGCATTGCAGCCATTCCGCGCGCAGTTACGAAGTGGAATGCACTTTAGAATTCATCCGAGGTGGAAGTAGCTCGAGACGCGCTAGCGAGGGTGCATACGCCCAGCCATGCCGCTTTGGGTTTATATAGACGGTACCATTTCCTGTGGGAGAGATCAAATTATTTTGTTTTGGATCGACGATTACCATAACGCTCTTTAAGAGCCATTCTCCCGGTCCATAATTGCCTGTGTTCGATCCAAAGACATCAGCGAATTCGTTCGTTGTTGAATTCAGCCTCTTTCGGCACCGAATATTGAGTGGCACAACAGAACAAAGACGACGATATCGTCTAGCGGGACATCAATAGAGTCAAAGCCTGTGCTATATACAGCTCTTGTGCTGCTCTTAGTGCCAATTATTCGAAAACACTTATCTGTCCAACTCGTGATCCCGCCCGATTTATCGCCAGGCTGGCATCCCACACTTGAAATTGGTGGATTCCAAACGCGAACAGCACATTCCGTTGAAGGCCGCCGGCATGTTTTCAGCCACCTCCACCCTAACTCAAACAATGTCGTTGGATGTGGCCCCGCGACATTATGTCCCACCTTCGCTCGCATCAGCGCCGAGGGAAATAAAGTTGCGCACGCACAATTTTGACAGCGCAGCAGCGCCGCACCATCATGATAAAGTGGAACAACTCCCCATTCGCCGCGCATGGGGCTTGAATGGCCTCAACGAAAGGCTAGTTTTACCGAGAGCTCTTTCTCCCTCTTTGGGAACCGCCCTTCTACAAGTTAAGCACACACTGATTGATTTCTCTCGACTCCTGCGCAACTACGACGTGGTTCCAGGAAGCGGCACCATAGGTAAGCTTGTGAGCCAGCAGCAGCAGGAGCTGCTTACGCGTGCAGAAAATGGAGATCAGCAGCAGGTGGCTGCAAAAAAGTCTCCCAAGTACTACGTATTCCCTTACTCTGCATGCTGGGTGCAGCGCGCAGTGCCTTGCGCCAACTGCCGCGAGGTTGCACGCGGCGACATTCACAGCTACGGAGTACACCGCCAGTGGCCGTGCCTTCGCAAGTGGCACTACGGCGACAACATTGACGGCGGGTTCCAGACATACATGCAGGTTGTCGGCCCCGAACACATTTTGGTGGAAATCCCCCTGGTGGTATCACTCCACGACGTGTGCTTTCTCGAGCAGGTTGCAGTGCCTTTTTACGCATACTGCGTTGACGTGCTTGCAAGTGCAATTGACTTGGTGCCGGCCGCCCGCATATTGGTGATACTTCAAGACGCGGAACGCGAGGCCAACGACTGTCTCTTGGTACGTCACCACCTTGGATACGAGCACGTGCGCATGACGTTCACCGACACAAGGAGTCTCGAGGCCAACCCTGAGCTTCGAGCAAGCTATCAGGGACGGTTTGAACACGTTCTCGTTTTCGCATCTGAAGCAGAAGCAGTACAGATTGCAGTGGAGCTGGGTGCTCCTGCCAGTCAGGAAGATGATGTGCGCACGCTTGCATTATTCAGTGGTGCTGCAGCTGCTCCCGAATTGAATGATCGAGCGGTGCATTACGTGCATCCATCGTACAAGGATAAATTTCTTCTCGAAGGGCTTTTAGCCACGTTGGCGACTTTTAACCACGGCGGAAGAACTCCCCTGGTGGGATCGCGCGACTCCAATGCAAGCGAACAAAACTTACGTGCCTCTACTCACCAGACGCAGATGGAGCGTTATGCAATTGACTTGCGTAAGCTGGCCCCTGGTGAAGCGCCTCTGGTACCTCGGAAGGGTCATGTTTCCTGGCTCTACTGCGACATGGATCTTCGTCTCTGTACAGATGACGTATGTTGCCTGAGCCCGCATTGCCAACTGACAGCATCTGTGAACGATATGGTCTATTCTAACTGCGGTTTGCGCCGTGTGTTTTACACTAACCGACTGACTTGCTCATCTAAGATCAATGCATTAGTGTTGTGATACCCGGGCCCCAGCTGGTGGCGATCAAGAAAGGAAAAAAAAAAAAAGAAAAAGAAGCTTATAAGTGCCCAATACTAATGAAAGGGCAACGCAAAAAGTTTAAGCATACTGGGATTATATGAGGTTTATGCAAGGGTATGGTGGAACTAAGGTAATTGTTAATTTTTTAAGCTAGGTTATAGGTGAATGAATTCGGTCTTGAGCGTACGCAGGGGTATTCCGTCCTGGACGTAGATCGACCACCGGGGCCGGCACAAATTATTATCATGATTGGCCTCATGGTAAAGATTTCCAGGAACTAGTATTTTTCTTGGTTCTGCCAAAGTAGGCGCTTGATCGGACGATACAATTAGGCATCAGTGCATCTCCTGCGTCAGCACAATTAGAGTTTCTATTAAAAGGTTAAGGGGCGGGGACAATTGTCAGAGCCAAGAATAATCACACATTGAAGTAGTTAGGGTTGATTTGGACCAAAGCCGTTTTAGGGAATAAAGAATTGTTCTGAACATAAAAGAGGAGTGAATCTTGCAATTGGCCATTTGTTGGAGTACATATGCACCTACACGCATGGTAATCATGCTTGACAATAATCCCTGCTCGCTGATGTTTAAATGGTCCCCGCATTGCATAGGGCAACACAAGAGCGGCTAATAGTCTCTATTGTTCGAGTGAGGCGTGGCATTTTCGAATGGGGCCCAACATCTGCAAATGTGTGATTCTGTGGTGCCTGCAGATGCGACGATGATGTGGACGAATGGAACAATCTGGTTGTTTGTCAACCGAGTCAGTATTGTGTGTCAGTCAGGCAGCGATGCATCAAGGCTCGAGAATACAGTAACTGATTTGAAAATTGACAGAGGGAAGTTGCACCCGGATGCACTTCCAGCAATCAGTGTCGCACCATAATTTAGCACCTTGTGCCTCGAATCACCACGGAATCACCGATGATATTATTACACGTAATTCCAGGGGAGTAAGTGAATGTTGGGTACATCCATCTCGTATTGGAAACAGGGAATCACCAACGAATGCACGAGAAATAAAATTGCTTTCTAAAAAAAAATCTAAAACAACAAAGGCCAATTAGCCGAAGCGACTGATGGTGGAGATCTGGACTGCAAGCCCAGCAGCACTACCATGGCTGATGCCACACTTGGCTCTTCCCGCAAGGTCTAAAGAATTGTATATTCATATCGTTCATGAGTCCCGGTCCTGGTTGGATTCTTTGTGACGTTTCCGAATTGTTTTTGCCCAAGCCCGCACGTCCTTGTCGAATACACCACGGGCCACGCCGTCCAACAACGGCTCGTTTAAAAGCTCCCACGGCGACTTTCGTTGCTGGTCTTCCTTGATCAAGCAATGGTCAATGAACAGGCACAAGTCGGGGTCGTACGGCAGTTGGGTGTGGCGATTTAGTTTGCCGGCGAGAGTGGGCGACGGCTCGTTGACAATGCGCTGCAAAAGGTCTAGAATGCCTTCCGGCTCTGACGGGCGGGACACGGAGTCGTCGGCCAGCTCGTCGGACCACATGGAGCGGCCCGACACCAACTCATAGAGCATGATGCCGGTGGACCACACGTCGGACTTGATGCCATAAGCTAGGCCCTGTATTCTTTCGGGCGACATGTAGGTGGAGGTGCCGACAAAGGTGTCAGCCATGGCCAAGGAGTTTGTGAGTTCGCGCGACACGCCAAAGTCGCAGAGCTTGAACTCGCCGCGGTGGGTCATCAACACGTTGGAGGGCTTGATGTCGCGGTGGATGATTTTGTGGGTGTCATAGAGGTAGGTGAGGCCGGAGAGAATGGCAAACAGCAATTTGCGGACGACAAAGAGCGGGAACTGCAGCGGGCGGCACAAGGGCACGATCTTGTCGAGCGAGCCGCAGTTGCAGTACTCCATGCAGATGACGATGGAGTTGCTGGAGCGCACAAACGCTCCGTAGAACTCGATGATGTATGGCGAGCGGCACTCGTGCATGATACGGAGCTCGCGGATGATCTGCGTCTGCACCTCCTGCTTCAGGTCCACGTGCACAATCTTCATGGCCATGGTCTTCAGCAGCGGCACATGTAGCACCTTCAGCACCACGCCAAAGTTGCCGGCGCCCAAGTCCTTGAGGTGCACGAGGTCCTCGTTGCGGATGGAGAGCGCGGACGACATGGTCAGAAGCGGCGTGGTGGGCACCGGTGACGGATGCGACAGCGCGGAGTTGGCGCCCGACAGCGACGCGTCCGCCGGCAGCGGCAAGTACACGGACTTGGTGGGCGAGATCGAGCTGATCACCGTCTGGCGCTTGCGCTGCGCCGGCGCCGTGCCAGGGGCGGTTTCCGCCAACTCCAACCCTTCTAGACTGGCAATGAGCGCGGGCTGCAGCGGCGGCGGCGGCAGCGGCAGGCCCAAGTGGAGAAGCGGCGCCGGCCGCGTGCGCGGCTTCTTGTCGTGGCGGCTGAGGCGCTCGAAGCGCGAGAGCTCGGCGGAGTAGTCGGATTGCGGCGCGGGCGGTGGTGGGGTGAAGGAAAGGTGCTTGATGTTCTTGCGGTTGAGCGATTTGGGCGCGAGCAACGGCAGCGGCGGGCCGGCGGCGGCGGGCGGGATCGGCGGGAGCTCCTTTTCCTTGGCGGACGAGAGCAGCGACTGCGAGTCGTTGCCCAAGGGGAACATGGCGGAGCCTAAGGACGGTAGCGGGAGAGACGGAGGAGCGGCCGAATGCAGAGGGAACCGGCGGCGGCACGGACAATAGGACGGAGAGAGGGGCGTGGGGTCCGAACACAACGAAAGGAGCGGCGTCGACGGGGCGGAAGGTGGTGGGGTGAATGGAGTAGGAGCCGGCACTGCGATTAGGGCTGAGTGAGTAGCACGGCGTGGGATGCACGGGTGCACGCCTGGAGGTTCCGGGTGGGGTTGCGGGCGGCGGAGGAGCGTGCGGCGGCGGATGCGGCCAACGGAGGATGCTGCCGGAGGAAGGTGCGGGCTTGTGGTGCGACGGCTGGTTGCCGGGAGGTTGGGTCGGGCGGGCTACGGTGCTACAGGGTCGATTCCGATGAGCGTGGTGATAGCAGCCTGTACATTTGCTGCGGTTCGGCGGTGCTTCTCCACATCCGCCACCTGCATACACCGGGCGGCGGACGAAGCGTAACATCACTGCGGCCGCCGCCTGCGGTGAAAGGTGCGTGGACCATGCGGCGAGGTGGTGCGCCGCAATGCAGTCGCTGGTGCAGCTGCATCTCGCATGGGGGAACAGACGGAGAGCCGGGCCACGCCCGGACTCCCGGACGCCCGGACGCCCCGGACGGGCACATGCGGATGCGGTGGGCTGCGGCCGGTGGGCTGTGGGTCGGTGAGCGCAGTGGGCTGCGGGTCGGTGGGCTGCGGAGCGGTGAGCGCGGTGGGCTGCGGGTCGGTGAGCGCGTCGAGGGCGCGCGGGCGCGCCGCTATAATTAGCACGAGCGTCCACTCCTCACCGCGGTGGCGAAGAGGGGAATTGGTGCAGGCGGCCGAGAATATCCCTGCATCGGGGGCTATATACTGCAGGTGGCTAGATGCCACCGGTGGTTCATCTTGCAGGTTGGAAGCGAACTACAACTCCGTTTGCAAACATGTCATTCTGTAGCCGATGCTCGCCGCAGACAATCACCCACAATCACCCATTCACCCACAATCACACTCACAATCACACCCACAATCGCCCATACATCCACTTGTAGCCTACATCACTAATGCATTCAATACATTACCCGTATAACCCGGCCGTGGCCGTCCATAATCCAACCAGAACATCCTACGACATGCGGTCACGCGCCAAACCCGGCCGCTGGAATCCATAGTACTGCTGCGCCAGATAGTTCTCCAGCGGCATCATCTGCGGAAGCGCCAACTGCGTCTTGTACGCATCCGGCGCCTGCACCACCTGGTAGCCGTACGTCATCAGGTAGTCCTGCTGCATTGGCATGCCCGACGCCATCATCAGCGCCAGATCCGACGAAATGAACCCCATGGGCGGCACAAGTACATTCTGCGTCGCGTCGGGAATCAACGGCTCGCTGCTGGCACCGCTAAACAGTCCCTTTTTCTTCTTCTGCCGGCAGCTGGTGCACACCTTATGCTTGCCCTGCTCCGAAAGAGTCAAGGCCTTGGCACAGCGGTTGCAATTTCCCATGCGCTCCAAGTTGGTGCGCCGAATCTTGTCGTTTTCACGGCATCGCTGACACACCTTGTACGCGGCAGTCAGCAGGCGGCGAGACTCGGGCTCATCATCGATAATCAGCGAGTTGATGGGGCCCAGGCAATGCACGCACTTGCCCTGCGCAGCCCGACTTGCCTTACGCACTCGCAAGTTTTGTCTGCACTGCGGGCACAAAACAAACTTTTGTTCCAGCTCCGGGATTTCCAGGCCGCAGCGGCGGCATGCGCCATGCTTGTCCTTGGTCTTCTTCTGCCACCGGCGACTGCGCTGGCGCTGCAAGTCACGGCAGTGGTGGCACAACTTAAATACCTTGGGCTCGACGCCCACCTTGGCTGCGCCTGCGCTGTCCTTGGGGATAATCAAGCGTTGCACAAATTCTTTTTTGCAGCGCGAACATTTGGACAGAATGGTGTTTTCGGTTTCCGCCTTGCGCACGCGGTCCTCATTATTGGCAAGCTGCTGCTGCACATGAAGCGGCGGAATGGGCATAACGAGCCCGCTGCGGATGCCGCCTGCAGCGCCGGGCATGGTGGGACTCTTGTCCTGGGTGGTGAGGGAGGAGGTGCCAACTGCAGGCGGAGGCGCAGCTTGCACGTGCGCCATGCCGTTAAACTGGCCCATTTGGTAGAGATACCTGCGCTTGTCGTCGGATGTAACATCGGACGGCACGTATCTCGGATCATCCATGTGTTCGCCCGCGCTTGCAGGCATGTACACTTGGCCGCCACCGCTAGACACACCTGCCCTCATCGATAGGCTTGCAGGATAAAGTGCATGTGGGAATGGGTACTTGAGGTCCACATTGGCATTGCGGAGAGGATCAGGCTCATCGCCATACGTGGCTCGCCGCACAGGGTTGATCGCGCCCGGTTGCTTGTGGTCAAGTTGGTCCGACACGTAAGGCTGCTCCATTGCGCTGAAGGAAACAGTGAGGAGACAAGGCTAAAAGGGAACAAACGAGACCTTGGGGGGTTGTAAGGGCGGTGGGATCCGGAGGGAAAATCAGTGGGCTCGAGTTTGGGCACGGGGCCGTCCATTGCTTTTATTTACTCTGCCGCATTTTTGCGGGGGCATCTGCAGTCCGTGAACCCTGGCGTGGACAAGGCAATTTGGCCGAGGTACAGGCGCATGTGCGGCCCAATGCGTACAATGATGTAACTGGCCATTGTTCCGTTCTCTCTCGGTGGGGTTCTTGTATGTAAGCTGCCGGCCGCACATGACTTTTTGTTATTGTACCTGTCGAGTTGGTGTCACTGTCCAGACCCTCCCCACCCCATTGTCCGCCCATACCAGCACATCAGTACGCGCCATGACTGATAGGATGCTGCTGGCGTAATGTACCACCCCTTGTTTGGCATCTGGTGTGGAGTTTCACATCCGAAATGAGTCCGTCACCTGCGGGTGCTAAAACCGGGGCTGGTTCTAGTTCTTCATATACTGCCACCGTCTCCTGGCTATTTTTACGGCCTGCGTCAGCTAGTCCTATTTGGGTGGATTTCCGTCCATTTTTTTTTTTTTTTTCTGCTGTTTATTTGCGCTTGGCTTTTCCCTCCCTGCAACACCCGCATTGATATATGCAATTGCGTTTCTCCGCTAGCCTCTTATAGACTCATGGTGCTGCCTCGGCTGGGGAACTGTGGTTACAGATTTCACCCCAGATTATGAGACATGGTCGTTCCTGGCATAATTAGTGTCGTCTTATCTCCACATCGCCCCAAGGGTCAATAACCCTCCATACACACTCGAGCATTACTTAAATGTGGCGAGCACCTAGTTACCTAACCCGGACTTAGAAAAAAAATCCTTCATTACTATAAAAAACTTCGTCACCTCTCTCCTTCCGTTCATTGTTCCAGTCTCCGACTATACCAAATCTGGCCCACTTCTCCGAGGCGAAACATTCCCAATGCGATCAATCCAATCCCTATGCCCCGAACTCCGCGCTGAAACCACACGGGATGAGTTTTAAGATCAACCACACCTGATTTGTTCTTGAATGGAAGTGAAGAAAGAAAGTACCATCCACCTCCAAAGCAAACTAGCAGCTGGATTGCAGTACAAGGCAAGCAGTCTTGCTCCGCTGGAATGTCCCGGCCCAGTGGAGGGTTGAACACAGAAAGAATGTTTGACATTTGATTTTTGCCACTAACGTCCGTTGTGCTGTTGTACAAAATTGGTTACCGTTGACAAATGAGATGATGCTGCGTGCACTTATGCAGGTTATTCCTTGGAATATGAGCCCACAAAGAAAGCGAACAGTTTTTGAAGCCCGGGTACAGATATAGAGACGGCTGGTTTTTGGTAGTAGCACACTTGTAGCATTGGCACTGTGAGTCTGGTAGTGTTCTGCGTTGAGGTTTATGTACTTGTGGTGATGTAGGCAGGCGAGTATGGCGCATGCGGGCGATGCAGTGTTCTGACCTGTGCTTGGCATAACCCTGCAACACACTTGAGCAAAGTGCGCATGCAGGCTCTCTGACTGGGCCTACCTGCATCAGCATACTACGCGGGTGATTGAATCGCATGCTTGTACGGGTCCGATTCTGGCTCATGATTATCATTAGAAACCGCCAGTGAAGCCATTTGGCCTAGTGCATCATTCTTTGCAGGACTAAGGGTTGTTCTGGGGGGTAAGAACGGTCTTTCTTTCCGTCTTGTGAAGGAAGTATACTCTGCGGAGCGAATATAAGATCAGTAGAGCCTGTTACGATGTGTGCTTCTCGGTAGTGACTAACAGAACGAAGGTGGATATAAAAAGTTACCTTTTGTGAACTTCAGGTATAAGCGAGGATGTTCGTCGATACAGATGCTATTTTCAGACCATCTAGCATGCGTCAAGTACAAGGGGTTCGCACTCGAAGTGTTTTTCATGCGTCTATGGACCAGTGCTGCAGTGCGCACGGCAGTGCCTCATACATTTTAATGATCAGCAACTTCACGATAACGGCTGAACGCAGAGAGGATTTTTGTGGCTTCGGCACTACAGAGTCTGTTACGAGACAAAGTGGGGGCAACTGTCAAACTCCAATTTGCAATCACAGTGATATCCTCGTGATGGAGATGCTCACACATTATACTCACTGTAACGTTGCACAGTGGTCAACGCCAAAGTGCACTTGCGTCTGGTAACGGCAGGTGGCGTTTTTGGACCTCAGCCGCTCCAAAGATGCTGCCCACTGTGCATTACAACAACCTGGCTAAGCAGGCACAGCCTCACACATTTTTCTATCCAAACTTTGCTTTGCATTTTTCTCTCGAACAGAATCGCTTGGCATACTATTTGCCAGCAAATTTTATCCTCTACAACCGGGGACGAAAAAACGTTGGCCCAATCCAATATATTGCTCGTAACAGCCTCGAGAGTATGACAGTGCCTCGGTGACTTTTTAGCCCAATACGGAAGTCAAATTCTTCGCCGGAATGCAAACCTCACGTAAATGCAAATTCCGCTGACGAAACGCGCATCGATTGACACATCTGAGTCAACGGGAATACGCGATCTCAACAGTGCTCCTAACGGTGCGTCCAGCACTACTCTCCTCCGGTTATTTTTTCTGCGAACCACACCCACTCGGTTTCTTCTTGATCTGCAGTATATATTGCTCTAAGTGTGGGATAAACGCGATTTGGATGTATTCCACTGCCGCATCACTTCGTGCGTATTATCAGACAGTTCTAGATTCGATAAAGTACACTTGGCGGTGACACACGTAGTGCAGGCTGACCCGATCGAGGGAAAACACACTAGAAAACAAAATAAAGAAGAAGAAGAAGAAGAAAAACAGGCCAGCAGTCTTGAGTCTTGCCTGGTGCGCTAAAAATACCGGCTGATCCTATCTTCTGAAGCCATGGACTACCTCAGTGGATGGGAGTCTCACACCCGTACACCACTATCACCACCACTAATGCGCTTGCTATATAGAGATTTCTTCCCCACACATGTTTCGTCTGGTTGTTCGAAGTAGCCTCAAGCGGTCTTCCCGAGAACCGATTCGGAGGGTATTCCACAGAAATGTATCCTACCAATACCTGCATTTTCAGGATCTCCACACGCGCCCTTCCCGGTTTCTGAAGTTTCTCCGCTTCAGTTTTGGGCTTGTTACCGTTACTGCGGTTGCGTACTACTTATGGTGGCCCAAGCATACATTCCCGCTGTCTGTGGCGAAAATCTTGCGCAAAGGAATCTGGGCCGAAAGTGACAAAGGCGAAAAAGACTACCAGTTGGCGCTCAAACACTACTTGGAAGCGTTGGAGGAGTGTGAGGCAGTAGGAATGGATACCTTGAGCGACGAGTACACCGGAATTCAATTGAAGGTGGGAGAGATGTACGAGAGACTAGACATGATGGAAGAGGCGGCGTTCACGTACAACGAAATCGCCACGTTGTACTTGAGTGTTCTCAAGGCTCCGGCGGAATCGGCTCAAGGAAAACGAATCAAGGACATCAACCACCGGGCGCATTTGATCCGCAAAGACTTGCGGATCGCGTTGAAGTTGGTTCAGCTCAACCGCAACAATGTGCTGCTCTCTAAAGCCATTTTGATCACCCACCTTTTGATTGCGCAGGAAGAAGTCAACCGCAAGTTGGGACTTTCTGGAGGACCCACGTCTTTGCTGGATGCGGGCTCGGTGATGGTTCCTGGCCTATCCGGCGCGGCACTCGAGAAGGCCGATGCCGTCAATGGCGATGTGTTGGTCATCGAAACCAACCCCGAGGCCTGGGAACCGTTTGCGGAAGAATTTTTCAATGGCATGGATCTTTTGTCGGCCATCTGTATTGCCGCGGGTGATTTCAAGGCGGCAACAGGCATCCGCATTTCTATGACAGGCAAAATGATTCTCGCGGGCGTTGCGCCCGAAAAGCTATTGTTGGCTCAATGTAACAATGCGTCGATGTTCTATTTGCAAGCAGAGAAGTTGCAGGCGGACGAGCAGGCGATGCGGCGCAAGTTTGCTGCCGCGGCGGACGTGGATTATGCCAAAGTCAAGGCCATCCACGATCCACTCCAGCCGGTCCCTGTTGGTGAAGAAGAAGCCGACTCTATCCGCACCAAAATCGCCGAAGTGGTTTCGGACGAGGACAAGGCGCAGTACGAGCAGGTTGTGGCTAACAAAGACAACTTTCTCAAGATGGTGGTGGCGACGTACGAGTCTGTGATTGCCGGAGCGAAAAGGTTGCCTGCGGAAGCAACCAAGGAAAATAGCACCATTACCGAAACAGTGGCGTTGGCAACGTACGGCTTGGGCGTTGTGCACTTGCATCTTTCAGAATACGATAAGGCGGAGCGGTTTCTTCGTGAGGCGCGTGTGCGGTCGAAAGCTTGCGGGTACACTGATTTGATTGAGGAGGTGGAGACGGAATTGCAGAAGCTTTTTAATGAGAGGAAGATTATTGGGGAAAAGGAACTGGCCTAGGGATAGAAGTCGGGACCTTCCGACGAGAGCGCTGTGATAACGGAGAGAGGAGTGTCTGTCGTGGCGGTGGATGTGTAGTAAGTACAGCCCTAAGTATATCAATTTGAGTAGCGGATGTAAAGAGTGAGAGCGGAGAAAGGATTCCAGAACAGAGCGAACGTGCGTTGCGTGAGTTCTCTTATGCTACTGTTCCAGTGTGAGCCGTCGTGTAAGTTCCGGTGGATAACTGTGGAAGGCCATCTTCTGACCCATAGTAGTCACTCTGCGAGAGTATCAAACACAGCAAGGGACCTCCATAGCCTCTCCGACCCAATTGTCCGATTGAGGCCATTGATCCCACAAGAACTTTGCTACTGATAACTACAAGGCCGTAACTGAAACGAGTAGTGTAGAACGTAAGAAGCAGTGCCGGCGGAAAACTGTAACCGAACCGGTTCAATTGACTCCAAAACGGATCATCCAAACAGAGCAATGGAGGCCTTGGCTACACTCAGGTCCAGCCTATCCAGGTCCGAATAGGAATCACCCAGCACTCTAACTACTCCACATCCAGAACTCTAACTAGCACTCTAACTACTCCACACCCAGCGCTCTAATTACCCCAGTACGCTAATTACTTCTCACCCAGCACTCTCATTACTCCACACCCAGCGCTCTAATTACTCCACATCCAGCACTCTCATTACTCCACACCCAGCGCTCTAATTACTCCAACACCCCAACCACACTCCACTAAGCTATACTCACTGCAACCCACTGTAGCCTGTACCAATACACCCTTACCTCCCTACCCCGGCCAACGCAAGCACCAGCAACAATGGCGGCCAAAACAGCCAAAGCCACCAGCACCGGCGATTCCCCATAATACAGTCTCCACCAGTAACCCCCAATCCCCACACAGGCCCACGGCATCCGGAGTCCACCCCAACCCGCCCGGATCGACGTTTCCGGTGCGCGCACGACCACACCTCCAAGTGCGTGTTCAAAAACATCAACCTCCACCTCATACTCCAACATGGTCGTTCTCGCCGCATCCATCTGCACGCACGGAGGCAAAGCGCTTTTGTCGCGGCTGTTCCGGGAGTTGTCGGAAGACAGAATCACCGCGCTTCTCGCCAATTTCCCCTCGCTCTTGTCGTTTTCCGGCTCGCAAAACACCACGGTGGAAGACGGCGCGGTTCGGTACGTGTACCAGCCGTTGGAGGAGTTTTACGTGGTGTTGTTGACCAACAAACAGTCCAACATTCTCCAGGACATCGACACGTTGCACTTGTTTGTCAGCGTGGTCAGCAACATGGTGCGGGTCGTGGACGAGAAGGAGATCTTCGACAGCGCGTTCGAGATTCTCAGCGCGTTCGACGAGATCGTCAACTTGGGCTACAAGGAGCGCCTCACGTTGCTGCAGGTGCAGACGTTCTTGGAGATGGACTCGCACGAGGAGAAGATCCAGGAGATTATCGAGCGCAACAAGGAGTTGGAGGCCACCGAGGAGCGCCGCCGCCGCGCCAAGGAGATCCAGCGCAAGGAGTTGGCGCGCCGCAACATGGAGTCGCACGCGGCCATGTACGGCGGCGGTTCGCCGGGCGGAGCGGCCCAGGCCGAGCTGTTTGGCTACAACGCGGCCCCAGCGCCTCCGGCGCCGTACGACGCGCCCCGTTACGACCCGGAGCCGGCCGCGCCCGCGCCTTACGCGGCACCACGCCCTGCGCCCGGAAAGGGGTTGAAGTTGGGCAAAAAACCCGCGCGCGCAGCCGCCGGGGAGCTGGCGCAGCCGTTGCTCGCGCCTAAGGCGCCGGTATTTGCGCCTGCGCCTGTGGCGGCGCCCGTGGC
>JAKUAN010000067.1:0-52825 GCA_030674715.1 Clavispora phyllophila
CGGTGCCGAACTGCAACCCGGACGCGAGGGCAATGAGGTTCTGCTGGGGCGCGGGCGCGGTTTGCAGCCGCGCGCGGAGCGGGCGCTGGGGCGCGGGCGTCGGGCACGCAATCTCCATCACCTCGAACACGCCCGCCTGGATCTCGACCCCGAGCACCGCCACAAAGCACCCCGTGACCAACCGCAGCGTGCGCAAGAGCGCGTCGTTGTGCAACACCGCGCGCCCGCTGTCGTCCTCCAACATCAAGAGCCCGTCGTCCGGGTCCACGTACGACGCCGGCGCCTGCGGCATCACGTCGTCGGTGCCGCGCTCCACGTCGTGCAAGATGTTGAGTTTTTTGCGCAGATCCGCAAACACCGTGCCCAGCACCCAGCAGAGCTCGCCGGAGGCGATGTCCAAGATCTTCTGTTTGTGGGCCACGGCGCGGCCGTCCACGCGCGTGGCGCTCCATTTGGCTTCAGCCGCGGCGTCGGTGCGCGCCTTGAGGGCGTCGAGGCGGTGCTGGTAAAGAGGCGCGAACTGGCGCCCGTAGTCGCGCGCGCCGAGGCCAAAGTGCGCCTGTTTGTCAAACTGTGCGACTGTGGGCGCGGGCGGCCGCGTGGGGCCGGCTACAGCCTGGCCGAGATTTGCATTGAGCATGATGGTAGGAGCTGGCAGGGGGATGGAAGGACGGGTGACGGGTTGGGGAGAAGTAGGTGGTGGTAGTAGGTGGAGGTAGTAGGTGGAGGTAGTAGGTGGAGGTGACAAGCGCGCGGTGATGGTTTGTACGCAGACGTGTCGGTGCAGTCTTGAGCAGGTGGTTGAGTGGGTAAATGGCTTGGGGGCTAGGAGGTGGGGGTGGTTAGGGACTTACTTGGAGATGAAAGTGGCTAGAGACTCACTTGGAGAATTGTTACGGCTGTCGGACCCTTTTTTAGAGGGGGCCTTTGTGTTTTTGGTGGAACAGCGACATTCCTAGTTTTTGCATGCTTTGGCAATAATTTTCATAAATGGTCAGACCTGAAGTTACTTAATAATTTTACGGCTTTTGTGTAAGAGGTTACTTAATAATTTTGAGCGTTGTTAGCATCAATTGGGTACTAGTTGCTTGGTCGTACAACCATATAAATGGAGCATCATCCTCGAGGTCCTCTACAATCAGTTGACATCGTACACTTGGCCTTGGCTTTCGTTCGCTTATAGTATGGTCTAGAATCGGCCATTTGCTCGCCTAAACTCTCGCATCTCCCTCATAGACATCTAGCCCCTCTCGCTGGTTGCGTCCAACATGTTTCTATTACTCCACGGATATCCTTTTTCCGCCGAAATGGCGTTGTCAGTCGCCATGTAATCCCCGTGCTTGTCCTGAATATGCGACTTCGCACGATCGTGTGCCACGAAACCAGCGCCAACCACACCAACTTTTTTTTTTCTTGTCATCCCGCGTACGCTTTTGCCACACATAGGCGCCAGGACTCGCACAAGCGTCTTTCATCTTTAGGAGACACGCCTTCTTGCCTCTGGTTTCTCTGATGACTCGTCTCTGTGTGGATCCGGCCACCCTCCGACTCCAGCACGCGCGCGCGTCGCCCACTGCGCCTGTGCGAATCAGGGCGGTCGCGCAGGTGAGCCACTACGATAGCGGCACCGCCCGCCTCTATTTGGTGCGGTGCGCGAATTTGGCGCGCGCCGAGTTTATCGATATCGATGGCGACGACAACGGCGCCCAGGCCGATGGCGCAGTGGCGGTCGATGTTTCGGGTGTGTTGGCGACTTTGGGCGCACAGCACGTGGCCGTGGGGGCGGTTTTGAGTGTTTGGGGCATGTTTGATGGGACCCAGATCTACGCGGTGGAGTGTGTTGAGGTCAACGGAGGCGCGCTCGTGAGCGGAAGTGCAGTTTTGGCCGAACTCGCGGCGCTTCAGGATCTTTGATGTATGAAGTAGCAGGGCAACTCGAAACACAATTAACGAGTAAAGGCAACTAATGACAACTACCAATTAGTACACGATAGTGACTGCAATTGGTGCACGATAGTGACTGCAATTAGTACACGATTAGTCACCGCAACTAATGAGCACAGTGAACGCAATGTAAACCCCTGGGGAACACAACATGAACAATGGGGACCCTCAACACCCTACAATTACACATGCCACCTTGAAGGTCGCCATCGTCTACCAGTCCTTTATAATAAATATAGCCACTATAGTACATACGGACGCGTTCGCCATCCCGTCTAGCCCGCCACTTCCTCGTCCACGCCCGCCTTCGCCAGCGTGAAAAACTGGTCCCAGATCGATTCCACCGGTTGCTGGATAAGCTCGAACACGCGGCGACCCTCGCGTGGAAGATCAGGCTCCGCCGAAACGTTAGGGCTCACGCCCGTGGTGGAGGGCGAGAGGTTGGCCACCTCCTTGAAAAACGAGTTCAAATCGGGTGTGGTATCGCCAGCCCAAAGCGGCCCGTCCAACGCGGGTGCAAAGTCCTGCGGCGTGTCCGGGTACAGCCCGAGAACGCCCGCGGAAGCAATTCCCGCGCTCGTGCCTGCGCCTTCTGCCCCCGCGGGTGCGGGCGTGTAGGGCGTGGCCGCGGTGTCACCGCCCGCACCATACGACAGCTCGTGCGACGGTGACAGCTCGTGCGTGGGGCAGTCCCCGCCTTCGCTATCGCTGTAGCAGAGGCGGAGCACCGCCGCGGTGAGCACCTGGAACGTGTCGCGGCAGCTTTGGGCCGCGGTGCACGATGCCGTCAACAGCGCTAGCACCATGGCGCAGTCGTGGGCGGTGCGCTCCACAGCAGCGCGCGACGCCGCCCGCCGCACGCTCTCGCAGGTGTAGAGTGCGAAGAGATAGGTGGTGCCGGCGTTGAACAAGTTGTAGACCGCAGCCCAGGTGTAGTTGATAGCCTTGCGGGCGTGGAGCCGCGCGTACACCGCCACCACGTTCTGCAGCGCCACCGCCACCACGTGGTACGCATCGTGCGAGAGGTGGAACGTGCGCGGCAGAAGTCCGTTGAGCAGGAGAAGCGTATGGTGGAAGTTGAGAGAGAAGTACTCGGTGTTGAAGTCGCACTTGCGCGCGGCGGCGGTGGGAGCGGACGAGTGCCACTGGAAAAGCTCGTTGGTGATGTGGTTTTTCCACTCGTCGAGCGACGAAAACTGCCGCGGCACGTCGGTGTTGTCGTAGATCACGCGCTGCACCTCCAGCTGGAGCTGGCGCATGCGGAACATGGCAATGGCCACGGTTTTGTCGGGCGAGTGCGTCTCCGACGCCGGGGTGAGAGGCACCGGGTTGGTGGCGCCATTGCGCACAATGCACGCGTCGTCCAACGGCGACGGGAACGGCGCGGAAATAGCCTCGTCGGGTATGCCCACCGGGCGGCCCAAGTAGAAGCAGATTTGGCGGTCGAGCGAGTAGGTGCACCAGAAAAGACGGCGGCCGCGGTCGGCAGTGAAGGCGTCGGGCGACGGCGCTGCGCGCTGCTGGGTGTGCAACCCCAAATCCACGCAGAGGCGGAGCGCGGTGCCCAACACGTACCACACGCCGGGCACACACGGGCGCATGGTGGCATACACGGCCATGAGAAGAACCGACTCGAGGTGCTCGAGCGGGTCGTGGAACGAGTGTGCGTATGGAAGCGCGGCGGCGCGGAACTGGGCGCTGATGGTGGTGGGGTACTGTAGATGGTTGGCCGACGACGCAATGGCCAACACCATAAAGAGAAAGTAGAGCGGGCGGCGGAGGCGCGCGGGGACCTTGATGCGCGCCGCCTCGGCCGCGGCGTGGACCGCGCCGTCTGCGCCCTTGGCAGAGCCGTTTCCCGCGCGCGCGCGGGGGGTAGGCGTGCTGCTGGAGACAGAGCCCGTCGAGGACATATTGGGCGTCGCGGCGGCAATGGCCGCGCCGTTTGCAGCCGCTGCGCCCACGGGAACGCCGGTTGCAGCCGCTCGGGGCGCGCCAGTTTCGCCGTCGTCGCCGTTGGTGCGGCGCCCGAGCGCCTCGCCCAAAAGCTGCTTGTACTGCGGAAACCACGGCTCGTGCGCGGGCGGCGCGTGTTGGTCGTCCCACGGCCCGTAGATGGGCGCGAACACCGCGGCCAAAAACTCCTCGCGGTGCAACACCGGCATCTGCGCGTTGCTCTGGGAAAAATAGATGCGGATAAACTCCTGCGCCGTGTGCTTGGGCGGAAGCACCGCCGCACTGACAGCGCTGGCGTCCTCGGCGCGCGGCGGCGGCGGCGGGTTGAGCTTGAGCGCCGCCGTCATCATCCGCGCAAACGACACCCCCAGCGCCGGGCCGTAGTAGCGCGGGGTGTCGTGGTGGGCGAATGGCGCGCGCGCAAACGCCGGCGGCGGCGGCGGCGGCGACTCGGTGTGGGTTCCGGGCGCGCGCTCGTCACCCCGCGCAAGGCGCGCCTCAAGCTCGGCCACGCGTGCCTCGAGCTCGAGAACGTGCGACTGCAGCATGCGCGCCTCGAACTCGGCCACGCGCGCCTCCAAGTGCTGGACGTGCGACCGCGCCACCTCGCGCCCCGTGGCCGGGTCGATCAAGGTGCAATCGTGGCCCGCCTTGAGGCACCGCAGACACTGAGGGAGCGCCTGGTCACACCGCACTTTCTTGGCGCGGCACCGCTGGCACGCGGCGATTGTGCGGGACGCCGCGGGGCGTGGCCGCAGCCTTTTGCCGTCTTTCGCTGTGTCCGCAGAGGTGGACATCGCTGGCGGAGGAGGGGTGTTGTGCCTAGTGATACAAGAGAAGCAAAGATGTCGAGTGCGGCGGTTGGTGTCACGGTCTGTGCAGGCGGCCGGTGTCCGGTCTTATCGTGGCGGTGGTGCAGGACGCTGAGCGATTGTGATTGGGGTGTGGCTACTGATCTAGGGCGATTGGCGGAGGGGAGGCCGTGGTGGGCACCATGGAGGAGCTTTGGCGGTGGATTGAGTACGGCAAACTAGATTCCTTATTGACATTTCGGCTTCTGCATGCGGTTTATGGCGGATATTTCTCCAGCACTGGAGGGCAAGATACAGGACATCCGCCCGGAGCAGAGGCTTGTGGATTCTTCTGTTTATCATTCTTAGGATTATACGCAGTTCAATAGAATATAGCTAATATGGTCATAGGCTCAATCATACCATCATTTTCACGTCAAAAGCTATGAGTATATCTATCTTTATTACAGAAAGTTATATCATGCTCTTAATGAATTTGCTGTCAATTTAGCTGATGTAGTAACTATACATTATAGTAACAGTAAAGATAGTATATCGGAGGAATATATAATGATATGGAGGCAACTATAATGGAATCTTTTATAATGATCGTAGCTGGAACAGGATCAGCAATAGGATTAAGTCTATTCGTATCACATTATAGATTGAGAAGGAAAGTTACGAATATATAATAGATTGTTAAATTGTTTAACTATAGAAGAAGAAACAGATATTAAATTAGGAACTTGAATATCATTAGCAGAGATACAAGTAGATTGTGGTTTGCTAGATTCATTACCTATGGTAGTTATGGTTCTAATTGCATAAACAGCTAATTTTAACATTACCCCTGGTAACTATATAGTGCCAGCTAATGGTGATTCTGAATGTACTTATCGGGCGTGGTGGATCCACGACGGATCCTTTTGAATTCACATAGGAATGAAGCTATGTGCACTGAACCGACGATAACACGAATGCATTGCGGATGAACCTTATCATTGCGGAACAATACCAAAGGTGACGTCGCTGGCCACCCCCAATCGAAATTCCACTGACATCCAATTGAATCCTATTGAATCTTTTGAAATCAACTGAAATCTTTGAATTTATTGAATCTTATTAGAACCTTTGAAATCAATTAAATTCCCTGATTGCGAACATACTTCAACTTCAAAATTAAATAAATCGAATAGATACAAACATAAAACGGCTCGTCTATACATCTATACACGAAAACTGTCTAATCACTGTTACAAATGCTTCACTGTTGTAGCCTCCAACTCGAACTTTCCTTGCAAATCAGGAATCACAACCTCATAGCCTGCAGTGGTTGCTTCCGCATTATTTCCGTCTTCCTCCACATGTATGGTCGCTACAAGGGAGCTCTCAAGTACTGGGTATGCAATGTAACGCGCTGAAGGTTTCTTGTGAGCCATCTCCTTCGCTGCACTCGCGAGCAACGGACTTGGGAACTTGGTCGTGCCAATCTGGGACTGATGAGCTGCCGAGTGTTTCACCAACACAAGGTCACTCCAGTTCCGCTTGTTCAAGAACTGGTGGTTACTACGCTCCGACCCATCAGGATTGGTAGTAAAGATTGGAACCACATCCTCATCAGTGTAACGGTCGTAGTGGTGGATAGAAGAGCGCTTGTTGAGCAAGCTAGCCATGGCATCCGGGGGAGGTGCATTGATGATGGCCGAAGAAACCACATTGAAGATCAACCGTGGATCAGATTCCGGATTGGCAGTCACATCACGGTTCTTTTCGTCGATATCCACACCTTCAAGCATATGCGCATGTGGATGCAGATGCATCTTAGTCTTCAAACGGCCGAAGCAGCACAAGTGAACATCGCCCGAGAGGATAGTGATGCGCACTCCGTGGCGAGCACCAAACTGAGTCAAGCGCTGGAGAAGCAAGTTGCGCTCACGCTTGTGGTTCTTGGAGCACCAGTGATCATTCAAATCGTCCAACACCTCCACTCCTCCGTCGAATTCATTGACCAAACCTTTCTGAATCACGCCCTTCTCTGCCAATTTACGGATGGGCATAAGCATTCTCAGAGTCAAGAGCCACTCGAGCCACACAAGACGGGGATACAAAATCGGAACACCTAGCATTACCAAGAGATGCTTTGTCTCCGGCGCCCGAGCAATCTCAGCTTCGAGCCGGGCGAAAATTTGTTTGTATGTGGAGTCTGGCAAGATCTCAGTGAGCCGCCGCTCCGTACGGCAATCAATGCCCACCAAGCTGATCTCGCGACCCAACCGCATGAACACGGAGTGAGATTTTTGCTTGATGAAGGCACCAGTGGACTTGGAAACGATCCACAGGGGATCGTTGCCATGCGCTGGCTCTTCGGGTGACATTTGATGCTGGAAGAGCATGTAGTACTTGTAAGCCACATTTCCGATCGTCAGAAACACCTCCTGTGCCATGGTCTTGTCCTTGTACGAGCCAAAGCCGTCAATGATATCGTGGTCATCGAAAATGTTGACCGATGGAATCTGAGCCAATGCATACGGGAACATTGATTGCAATGTGCCGCCATTCTTGCCTCTCCAGTATCCATGGCCAAACCACTCGGTGTACGCGCTAAGATAGTATTGTTCAAACTCGGCAAGCATCTCCGGCGTGACCTTGACCTTGCGCTTTTGTCTGGCACTTTCCATCTCAAGCCATGGTTTGAGCAGCTCCACGTGCATCTTAATGGCGTCGCAGTAGAGCTGGTCGCCTCCACCCAACATCACATGGTACTGCTGTTCTGAGTGCTTGCGTAATACGTCAAGCCAGAGTGACAGCTTATATTGCGAGGTATCTGTGGCCAAAGAAAAACCATTGCAGGAGAACGACATCACATTCATGGAATCAGTCCGGGCTGGGAGAAAGAACTGGAACTGTGGCTTGCTCACACCATTGATCTCGTACCGCACCCGCTGGGCAGCATCGGTCAAGTCGAGTCTCACCTCGTACCGCACAAACTTTAAATTGTCAATTTCGTGGTAGACCGTACCTGGAAACTGACCAGTCAGCGACGGTTGTTCCGATCCCACTTTGTATGTAATTGGAGGCACAGGGCCTTCCACCAAGAGCATGATGCTGCCCCGATAGGAATCACCTTCTTCCAAAGTACCACTCAAGCGGAGAATTGGCCCACAGTGTACACTGACTCCTCCGAGATTCTCAGGACCAGGGCATGTTTCGGGTACATCTTGGGCCACCTGCTTGGCATTGAGAGAGGCAAAATCCTCGATGGGAATCGATTCGTCCCACTCAATTGTCATGAAGAAGTATTGATAGCGAAGTTAGCACCAATGGTAGGCTTGTGTATCGTCAGCAGCGCCTGTATCTAAGTGCGCATGTGCCTGCTTTGCTTGCGCAGACAATGTTCTTTGCAGGGCTGAATTGCGCCTGTATTGCTGCGGCAGCACGTGAATTGTTTCTATGCTTCTACACAAGGCTGAATCCGCAACCTACATCATTTTGCTACCATGCCGCTGCTGTTTGGAGAGGGTTGATTGCTATATTTGCCAGAAATGGACTTCCACTTTATCGGTGCAAAAACATTGATCAGACCAAGCATAACCTCGGGGTACAGTGATCACTTGTTCACTGTACCACCGTATAGTACGGCGGGAACTCTGCAACTTGCAGAGTTCCGGTAACGTCAGTTACGACGTCCGTAGAGATACTCTCTTCCGGACGTCCGTGAAGATATTTTCTCCCGTCAGCATTCGTTAATGCTGCGAGCACAAAGTAATGCGCTTCACAGTGACCTCTTGGTCACTGCGCCACCGTATAGTACGGCGGGCCAAAACGTTTCGGACCAAAACGTTATGGCCGGTAACTTCAGTTACGACGTTCTCGGAGATTTCATCTTCGGTCAGCATCATCAATGCCGTAAGCACCACGATAATCGATCAATGGGTAAAAATGGACGAGTTCTGCTAAGAAGCAGGCTCATCCCACTTTGCCCAATTCACAACTGCTATCAACCCCGATTTAACACAATTATTGAGATACCGGCTCCTTATGTAGTGGAGAGCGCACCATTTGCGGGTGAGAAATAGCGCACTCAGGGGCCCATCTACATTGTTATGTCTTTCAGAAAACTGTGGCTCCGGTATCACAAATCTAGCCTATCTAAGTTTTCCACAACGAACATTTCACATGAAGATGTATACAATTGACATTCTCCAGTGTACATCTTGATCCTTTTATGGAAGGACATTCATGATTGGATGGACCCAGCCCAGTTGTGGCGCTGGTGTACAGGTGTTATCCCCGTGGTGATTACTGTTGTGGCGGGCTTCACCCGTAATATGGCAGTCGGTGGTCCCCCCTCCGCGGCGCCCTTAAGCTACTTTACTGTGCGAACGTAAGTTTCTACAATGCCTAATCTTCTTTTCCTCACACCAGGCATCCCTTGAAGTGAGCAATCCGCGGAACGTGACATCCGCATTGACATGTGCATGAGCAGATGCAATGGTGGCCCCAGAATTCCACCCGCCACATTTCGCATTTCCGGAATCGCAGCGAGAAGACCCTGTCGCCACGGGGCAAGTCGGGGTGCGGGTTTTCGGCCTTAGGCACCGTGGCTGATTCCGCCGTGCCTCTTTGCCGCCCCAACCCCAAGCTATTGCGTCCATGTATGCAGTGGAAACATTTTGTGCGTGACGCTCGCCGTATATGCACCGCGGAATTGTAGGGTGCATCATCGATTGCACCAGCAGCCGTACCGCGGAAGAGGCCAAACCACGACTTTGGGGCATGGATATTGCCGTTGCAAGGTGTCGAGACAGCGGCAAGCGGGAGAGCTCCGCCGGTAGAGCGCCACGTGACGACGGCCCGCCAAGGAGTAGACAGAGTGCGGTGGGTGCGGTTCCCATCCACCCCACCTTTTGCGTGTGCCGGATCGCCCAGACTTTGTTCTTGGCCTGTCCGGATCGGGGAGTAAGGCTTAAGGCCACCGTGCGACAACTTGCTGACATCCTTAATTTGCAGTGCTTGGCGCACACTTATTCCTCCTACCACTGAGTTGGCTAACTAGCTGTCTATCGCTTCCTCGCCCGACCCGAGGACTTTTCATTTACCGTCGCAGTCGTTAATAGCGGTCGATCCGCTGCCATCGATAATCTGGGTTGAGAATCTGCCAGCACCACTTGGCGATTGTAAAGCGCACGGAGTCTTAGCTGCTGCGCCTGGATATCGGTTGCTCGCGATCGAGATAACAATAGAGATAACAAAAGCGTGGCGATCTGGGTATAACTGGCGCTGAAGCCCGCGAGCCATCATTCTATAGCACTAATTGCGCCCGCATCCTATAAACCACCAACCACCATTATCAACAACCACCACTATCAACAACGACCACTATCAACAACGACCACTATCAACAACCACCCATTATCAACAACCACCCATTATCAACAACCACCGATTATTAACAGTCAACCCAATACCCCAGACAACCCACAATGTCAGAAATTGCATTCCCTCCCATGTACACCAGGCGAGTGTCGTTCAACAACCTCGACGCCGAAGAGCCCGGCGAACCGCCAGTGCACAACCCGTTTCTCCCGGTGGCACACACGCTGCCGCTGCCGGACGCCATGGACTTCCTGAAGGTTTTTGGCAACTACACCTTTGCCCGCAAGCGGATGCGGCTCCCGGATCCGCCGGCGCGCTCCATCTTGCGCAACCGGCTCTCGGCCGCGCAGCTCTCGTCCAACATCCAGCACGCGCTCCTGGCGGAATCCGCGCTCGACGGCGACCTCAACGAGTTGGTGGCGCACCCGAAGCATGTGCCGCGCCTGGAGTTGGCGCGCGTGGTGAGCGCCGACGGCTCGGATCCGCTTCAGCCGCACGGGTCTGACTCGGAAGACGACGGCGAGAGCGCGGTGGACGACACGGGCGACGCCTCCGCCCCCGCCGCCGGCGCCGCGCCGCGCCGCAAGCTGTACGTGGGCATGAGCGACGAGGAGCTCATGGCGCTCGACCCGCAGTTCGCGCCGTCGCGCCACTCGGACTTGGGTCTGTTCCGGTTCGACTTGCACGCCAGCGCCGCCGCTGCGCCCGCACGCCGCGGGTCCGCGCCCGCGCTCATGCTGCTGCGCGCGGCAAAGCAGATCATCTACCCGCTGCTGAACGAAAACAACTACCGCGCGGTGCTGCTCACGGCCAAGCACGCGCAGTACGACCGCACCCGCGAGCCGCGCACGCTCCTCACGGTGTTGTCCGGGCGCAAGCACACGTGGAACGCGGTGGACTGGCTCATGGTGGCGGGCGACCGCGTGCACGGGGTGCAGCTGTTTCTCATTGACGGCGACCACTTGGTGGTGACGGCGCTCGTGCCGCTCCGGTTCATGCACCCGGGCGACACCCGCCGCCGCACGCTGCCCGAGGCCCACCTCACCGCGCGCGCCAGCCGCTTGCTCGCGTACATTGTCGACGGCTTGCCGTCGCACCTCGAGGTCAAGGTCACGGTGGAGATGGTGTTGGACGAGCCCGCGGTGGCGGGCCGCAAGCAGGAGGTGGGCACCAAGTACATGTTGCACCACGTGTTCCGCCAGTACCAGCCCACGTTGGTGGTGGTGGGCAACCGCTCCACCAACCTCAACTTCCGCTACCGGCTCCGCTCCACACGCGCGCCCAGCCAGGCACCGCCGCCGCTGCAGTTGCAACTGCAGCCCGCGGCCCTCGTGGTGCCGGGCGCTCCCGCGTTGCCCGCGCCGCCCGCGCTATTGCAGCTGCCGGCCCAGGCCCGCGAGCGCGACCTCGAGCGCTATCTCTGCAAGCTTCTGTCGTACCTCGTGCGCCACTCGCCGGTGCCGGTGGTGTTGGTGGGCAACCGCACCGTGTTCCATCGCACGGCGCAGCCGGCGCCGCCGGTGCAGATGACCTTCACCAACGTGGAGGCGCCGCAGACAAAGAGCATCTACAACCCGCCGGGTGGCGCGGTCGCAGAGCGCAAGAACTCTGCCTCGTCCGACATGTCCATCGAGTCCTTCTGCGGCCAGGTCTCCAGCTCCGACCTGGTGGTGTCGGCCGAGTCGGTGCAGATGGAGGTGGCGGCGTTGGCGGCGCTGGACGCCGAATCCCGCTTCCAGCAGATGGTGGCGGTGGTGCTGCTGGCGCTGACGGCCCAGCTGCAGCGGTACCTCGAGTTGGTGCGCGAGCACGGCGTGGAGGGGCTCCCGCGCAGCTTGTTGCAGAGCAAGACCCACGAGGCGTACATCAGCAAGTCTTCCACGGCCAACTCGTCCGCGGCGGTGCGCAAGGTCAAGAGCTTGATTTCGTACAGCGAGGAGGACGAGAAGATGAACGAAATCAAGTTGAACCGCAAGAAGAGCGCGTCGCTGGCGAATGTGCCGCCGCCGGAGCGGAAGAAGAAGCTGTTTTTGCAGAAGATGCGGTTGAAGAAGTGAGTGTTGCCGCGTTGGAGGGTTTGCTTCTGTGGCTGGGGCGCCTGGGCCTTGTATTCTTATGCACATACAGTTTACGCAATGTATTCAAACTGGAGCGGTAGACTAGTAGGCAGCTTATGGGACCGTTAACTGCTACGGAGTCTGATAGCTGCTATGGTTGCTTTTTGGACTCGTTTCGTAAGTGGCTTCAGTAGCTTCTCTGGAGAACTCTGCAATAGTTGTGCACGAGTGCTCTTCACTGCCGACAATACCTACTGTTCAACAGCGACTCTTTAGCAACTCTTTAATACCTACTCTTCAATAGCCACTCTTCAGTAAATAAGTCTTTAACGGCCACTTTTTACGAGCCATTCTATTCTTTAACTACCCTGCCACTGTTTAACTACCCTGTCACTCTTTAACTACGCTGCCACTCCCACTACCCAGCCACTCTTTAACCACCCTTAATATTCCAACTACCCTTAACCACCCCATCCAATACTCACAATAAGTAGTGGCTATAGCGTAGAAGCCGGTGCCTACAACTCATAGAAACGTGGTACGCAACAGTAGTGCGTAATGCTGGTCGCGGCTCCAACCATCAGGCGCGCCATTCGCACAACTCAGGTACTACTCTGGCATCACCAACTCCGGATTAGTTGGCTCAGAATTCCGCTCACTCGTGCCCACTCCCCAAAGGATTTCTCTCGCTCCCCGCTCCAAATCAGACTATGCTGAAACCAGAAGAAGGTGCCACCACCCGGCTGAAAGCCGCTCCCTCGCTCACAGCGCTGGAACTCAAACAGCGCGCCGCCAACGTCATCGTCCATCTGCGGTTGAAGCCAACGTCGCTAGTGCTCGACTCGCCCGAACCCCGCCCGCACCCGACCCACACATATACCGTCGACGGGCAGGAGTTTTCTCTCTACGACGATCTCCCGCTTAACCGCCGCGGGTACAAATACAAACCGTGCCGGCGGCACGTGCAGTTGGCTGCCAATATGTACCTGACGGTGGAGTCGGCGCCGTACGGCGTGCGCACCAGCTATTTTGACCGCGCCAGCGGCGTGGCGGTAAGCGACGACCTTGCGTCCGTCACCACTACGGGCGGGTGGTTGTCGGCGCGCGCCAACGTGGCCATGCGCGCGGGGCGCCACTACTTCGAGTACGACATTGTGCGCGCGAACGACGGCGGGCGCGCGCACGTGCGGGTGGGGGTGGCGCGGCGCGAGGCGGCGTTGGAGGCGCCGGTCGGGTTCGACGGCTACGGCTACGCGGTGCGCGACATGGGCGGCGAGCGCGTAACCTTGAGCCGCCCGCGCGGGTACATGCCACGCGACGCCGGCGGCTTCCGCACCGGCGACACTCTTGGTTTTTTAGTAGAGCTTCCTGACGGCGGCGATAACACCCCCAACATCGTGCGCGACCAGCTCCCGATCAAGTACAAGAGCAGCCTATACTTTGAGCAGTTCGAGTACACCGCGTCGAAGCAGATGGCGCACATGCTCAACCCGGTAACGGTGTTTGGCGAAAAGGCGGTGTTGACGTCGGCGGCCGCGCCGCAGTTGCCCACGCTTCCGGGGTCTCGGATCGTGGTGTACAAGAACGGCGAGTGTATGGGCCCGATGTTCGAGGACCTCTATCTGTACACTCCGCACGAGGGCGACACGGCTCAGCTGCAGAACCCGGCGTACAAGAACACTGACGACGGGCTGTTGGGATACTACCCAATGATGTCGGTGTTTTCGGGCGGCGTGGTGCGGCTCAACCCGGGGCCGGAGTTCAAGCATGCGATTCCCGAGGGCGCGCGCCCGTTGAGCGACCGCTACAGCGAAAAAGTGGTGGAGGAGTGGTACTGGGACTTGGTGGACGAGGTGGAAGCGCAGTACCTTGACAGCTTTGACTAAAGACCTTGGCGCACCTGCGGGCGCCGCGGTGCTCTGGTGGTCATTTAATGATTTGGGTACGTCCAGCACGCGGGCGCGCACAAAACGCTACATTATGGGTGAGGAATTATATAGTCTTTTCGTATAGCGTCGCTAATTCCAGGCGTGCGTTGTATCTGATCTTGCACCATTGCAGTAACACAGTAGCTGATTGTGCGCAATCCCAAGGGTGGGCCGTTCCTTGATCTCGTTTCCGATGCTATCGGCGGCCCGCCCCTGCGGTTTAGTCTAGTTATGCATGTCCATGCTATTCCTCTATACTCATTCCTCATTCTCCACCTATTTCCTATTCTCCTCTTTCCTATTCTCCTCCTATTCTCTTTGTCTGGCTTTCACTCGCGTCATGCTCCCGCTACTGCGGCGCGACCGCGCCAACGGCGCGCACATCGTCGAGCGGCGCCTGGCACTCGGGGCACGCGTCGGCGCTGCGGCGGAACAGCGCCATACACCGGTCGTGGAACGCGGCCGCGCACGCGCGGTCGCCGCACTTTGCCCCGAGGGTCACAAGCGCGCGGCACACGTGGCACGCAAGAAGCTTGCCCTGCGGGTCGGCGCGCGAAAACACCCCGAACCGGTCCACCAAGTACGCCCTGAGCTCGGCCAACGCCGCGGGCGCGAGCACCACGCGGTTGTGGCCGGTGGTCTCGAGCCAGCCGTCGTCCACGAGCCGCACGAGCAAGTGGGCCACGTCGGTGGCGGATTTTTTCGTGGTGGCCGCCGCCTGCTGCCGCGCATTGCCCACGGGAAACGAGTAGGCGTAGTCGTGGGCCGACACAACCAGATCCACCAAGCCTTTGATGGCGTCGAGCTCTGCCGGCGAGTACAGGGTGCAGCTCTGGATGATGTCGTCTAGGCGCATGTTAACAAACACGTAGAGCGGCTGGCCCAGGCGCTGGTCCCAGGTGGAGTCGATTTTGAACCCGAAAGGCTCGAGTCTGATGTTGATGGTGGCCACGGCGTCGCGGAGCGACGGGTCGACGGCAAAGTGTGCGGCGATCTTGTCGAACTTGGCCGCGAGGCGGTCGGCCGGCACGACTTTGGTGGCGCGGACGTACGTTAGTAGCGCCCGGTGCGCTTCGGAGTAGGACGCCATGAAGAAGTGGTGGGGCCGATGCAGTGCGAGGTGCGGAAGTGCGGAGGAAGAGTGCGGAGGAAGAGTGCGGAGGAAGAGTAGTGCGAAGGGCGAGTTGCGCGGAGGAAGAGTAGTGCGCAGGGAGTAGGATGCGCACTCGCGCTTGTATTCGTGGAGTCGGGGTGTGTTGGTATGGTTTGGTTTGGGCGGTGGTGTTGGTGGTGTTGGTGGTGTTGGTGGTGTTGGTAGTGTTAATTGTGTTGATTTCTTGGTCACTATTCTGCCACTCGGCCCATTGTGGTGCTGGCCCAACCCCTTTGTGTTTCTCTTTTCTGGCCGTTGCGGCCCTCGCGCGAAACGGCGTTTTTGTGCCTCACTTCTTCTCCACAAACCCAACTACCACCGTACCGCGTAGACCCAGCGACCGATTGCGATGGTTTTCTGTTCCCCGCATCCCGCCGCCCTCTCTCTTATTCTCCTCTCTCTTCTCTGCCCAGCCACCGCCGCATGCGACAACTGCACCGTCAACCCCGCGCTTCCGTCGCACGTAGTCGAGTCCTTCACCTCAATACCCAGCTACTTCAACGCCACCCGCCACGTGGCCTTCACCGCCACCGGCGGCAACCTCGGCATTTTCCGCCGCCACAACAACCCCATGGTGCAGTCGCTCGGCTACCTCTGGCACGGGCGCGTCCAGGCAGACATCATGGGCGCGGTCGGCACCGGGGTGATTCTGCTGTTCTACTTGCAGAGCGACGACTTAGACGAGATCGACATTGTGGAGACGTTTGGCGGCAACGTGTTCACGTGCCAGACCAACTTCTTTGTCAAGGGCAACATCTCCAACCACGCCCGCGGCGAGTACCACATGCCGCCGCTGTCGCCGCTCACCCAGTACCACACGTACGCGGTGGAGTGGACCGCGGACCATATCGTGTGGACCATCGACGGCACCGAGGTGCGCCGCACCTTGAGCTCCAACCCGCACGGGTTCCCGCTGCTGCCGATGCGCGTGATTGCCAGCTTGTGGGCCGGCGGCGACGCCGATAACGAGCGCGGCACCATCGACTGGGCCGGCGGGCCCACCAACTACGACCTGGTGCCGTACATCATGCGCATCCGCAACGTGCGCATCGACAACTACCTGGGCGGCGACCTGGCCCACTACACCGTGGGGCGCGACGGCACGGTGGGGCGCACCGACGTTGCGCGCGCGCCGCATCCCAACGGCACACGCGCGGCGCCGGGCGCGGTGCCAGGCGCGGCCAACGCCTCGGCGCTGCTGTCGTACACCCTGCGCGGCTTTTTCCAGGTGCGGTCGCGCGCCGCGGCGGAGCAGCGCCTTGTGCACTGGGCTGCGGCGTTGCTCGGGGCGTTGCACTGGTACATGTAGATGTGTTTGGGATGTGGCGCTGGCTGCAATTGCATAGATGTGGCACTGGCTGCGACTGCAGCTGCTGCCTGGAGTATTGTTATCAAAGATGTGCTGTTGTTCTTGTAGAGTGGGAATGGGGGTGCTTTGCCACGACGCAAGCACGAGGGGCGGTGTTGAAGTCGGTGTGGTGCTTGCAGCTTCAATAGGTGGTTTACCTGACTTGCTACTGATGTTTTTGCTACCTTCTCAGCCGAAGACCCCGCGGCTTCAGTCGATATAGAGCACTATTCTAGATGATGACATCCAAGCAAGATCAAAATGGCTCCACCGAAGAGAAGCAAACAGAGTCAAGTGTGAGAAAGATCTCAAGTGACGGCCAGAACTACAAACGGCATACTTGCAAACGACAATCCACATCTAGCAAGCCAAGAATGATTTACGACGACCCCATAAAAGCTCTTCCAGCCACGATCAGTCCAGCTGGTGCGGAACAGATATGGTGCCCCTACACCGGATCCCCGGATCTTCGCATGGTGCGCAGATGTCCGTCGCATGATTATATCGTCACATGATTATGGGTTCCCCTTCCCGCCCGAACACCATCATCAGCTAAATTCCACGCTGGATGAGCCTAATTTGATGTATAGCTGGTGTCGCTACACTCGGAAACGCCAGCAATGCTCCAAGGTCCAGAAATCCCCATTTTCGTGGTCCTCCGTTTCGGCCACACAAAGTCCGAGTGTCAGATGACGACACGCCTGCATGCGCTCGAAGAATCCCGGCCCATTAATAAAGATCCCAATTGGCATTCTCTTGAGGTTCCACCACAAAAAAAAAAATACACATTGCAACCCTTCTCTTCTCCACAACTGCTACACCATGGGAATTGAAGGCGTTAGTTTCATCACGCTCGTGACAGCGGACCTGGCCAAGTTCCAGGCCACTAGCCAATTCTACCACAAGTTGGGGTTCAGGTTGGCCAAGAACTACTCCAAGGCATCCAACAGCGGCACCACCGCCGCGGCCGTATTGCACTCCCTGGCGGGTGTGTGCACTCACTCGTCGCGTGAAATCTGGTTGGAGAGCTTGCCGTTGCAGAACATGGACGCCGACGGAAATGTGATTCCATGGCAGGAATTGGGCTTCTACAACGGCGACTCCACCACCGCGTTGAGCAGCGGCACGTTCCTCAAGATTCGTTTGATCGACAAGGACGAAACCGTGCCTGTGCGTGGCGACGTGGAGTTCTTCTGCACCGCCTTGGATAAGGTGCAGCAGATTTTGGCTTCTTTGGGCCATGACGCCGACGTAAAGGCCGGTGCAGTGCACACGGTGGACCCATTGGGCAACCGCATCACGTTTTCGTCCAAATTGTCTGTCTTGGATGAGCGCTCGTTCAACTCGCCCGAGGAGTACTTGGAATATAAGACCAACCAGCTCATGCAAATAGTGGACAGCGACAAGCCTCCTGCGGATGCCCTTGGCGAGGCGGGCGCGCAAAAGAAGAGGAAGAAGATCGCGGTCATGACCTCCGGAGGTGATTCCCCGGGTATGAATCCTGCGGTGCGTGCGGTTATCCGTTCGGGTATCTACTTGGGCTGCGACATGTTTGCCGTCTACGAGGGCTACGAGGGATTGGTGCAGGGCGGCAAGTTGTTGCAGCGCAAGGAATGGGTGGATGTCAGAGGCTACCTCTCGTTTGGCGGAACCAACATTGGTACTGCGCGCTGTGCCGCTTTCAGAGAGCGGGCGGGCCGTTTGCTCGGTGCATACAACATGGTGGTTAACGGTATCGATGCGCTCATTGTGTGTGGCGGTGACGGCTCGTTGACCGGAGCTGACTTGTTCCGTGCTGAGTGGCCATCTTTGATCGAAGAATTGGTGGCTACCGGCAAGATTTCCGCAGAGCAGGCTGCTCCCCACCGTCACTTGACTATTGTGGGTTTGGTCGGATCCATCGACAACGATATGGCCAGCACCGACGCCACCATCGGCGCATACTCGTCGTTGGAGCGTATTTCCGAGATGGTGGACTACATTGACGAAACCGCGGCGTCGCACTCGCGTGCGTTTGTGGTGGAGGTTATGGGTCGTCATTGTGGCTGGTTGGGTTTGATGGCCGGTTTGTCCACCGGTGCCGACTACATCTTCATTCCCGAGAGACCCCCCAAGCACGGTGAGTGGCAAGAAGACCTCAAAAAGGTGTGTTCGCGCCACAGAGGCTACGGTAAGAGAAACACCACCGTGATTGTGGCCGAAGGCGCCATCGACGACCAGTTGAACCCCATCACCTCCGAGCACGTGAAGGACGTGCTTGTGGACATGAAGCTTGACACCAGAATCACCACCTTGGGCCACGTGCAAAGAGGTGGTACTGCCGTGGCGTACGACCGGTTGTTGGCCACTTTGCAAGGTGTGGAGGCGGTCAACGCGGTGTTGGACAGCACTCCAGAAACACCTTCCCCCATGATTGGTATTTTGGAGAACAAGATCGTGCGCCAGCCTTTGGTGGACTCGGTGCGCCTCACACAACTGGTGGCTGAAGCTATCGAAAACAAGGATTTCGACAAGGCAATGAACTTACGTGACTCCAACTTTGCCAACGCGTACGACAATTTCTTGTCTACTGCCATCCACGATGACGGCACCCAACTTTTGCCACCTGACGAGCGCTTGAACATTGGTATTGTGCATGTGGGTGCATCTTCTTCTGCACTTAACGCCACCACAAGAGCCGCGGCGTTGTACTGTTTGTCCAAGGGTCACAAATTGTTTGCCATCCAGGACGGTTTCTCTGGCTTGACCCATAGCGGTATTGTCAAAGAATTGAGCTGGATGGATGTTGATGGCTGGCACAACAAAGGTGGTTCCGAGATCGGTACCAACCGTTCTTTGCCAAGCGAAAACTTTGGTAACGTGGCCTACTACATGCAAAGACACCAATTCAACGGTTTGTTGATTGTGGGAGGATTTGAAGCGTTCACAGCATTGCACGAGTTGGAAACGCATAGACTCCAGTACCCTATCTTCAACATTCCTAAGGTTGTTATCCCTGCTACGGTGTCGAACAATGTTCCTGGTACCGAATACTCGTTGGGCTCCGACACGTGTTTGAACCAGTTGGTCAACTATTGTGATGCTGTGAAGCAGTCTGCCTCCTCCACCAGAAGAAGAGTGTTCGTCGTCGAAGTTCAAGGTGGTAACTCCGGATACGTGGCATGTTACGCGGGTTTGGTCACCGGTGCTATGGCCGTCTACAGACCAGAAGAAAACATTAACTTGAAGAGCATTCGTGAGGACATCGACTTATTGACTGCTGTGTTCAAGAACGACCGTGGTGAAGACAAGAACGGTAAGGTTGTCATTCGTAATGAGCATGCGTCGCCAGTGTATTCCACCGAGTTGTTGGCTGACATCTTCCGGGAAGATTCGAACGGCCGTTTCGAGACCAGAACTGCCATTCCTGGCCACGTGCAACAAGGTTTCACACCAAGTTCCATGGACCGTTCGTACGCCGTTCGTTTTGCCGTTGAATCCGTCAAATTTATTGAGCAGTGGAGTCATAACGCCTTTAGCTGTGTTCACCACGATCACTCTAAGCACCATGCGGTCAACAACATCAAGGTGATCGAGATGATGAAGAAGGAGAAGAATGCATCGGTTGTGATCGGTATCCAAGGTGCGCTGTTGAAGTTCTCTGACGTCAACGACTTATATGAGCAAGAAGCGGATGTGGCATTGAGAAAGGGTCGTACTGTCCACTGGAGCAGGTTGGCGGAAGTCGGCGACATTTTGAGCGGTCGGTTGATGTTGCGCGAGCGCAAGATGTGAGGGGTACATATTAAATTTAGAACGTTGTTTACTTAATGGTGCTTGATGTAATGTTCTCTACCGAAGAAATGCCAATGCAAGGGCCCAGCATGCAATGCGCCCTCAACCAAAAAGTGTGCATATTACCGGCTGTTGATGAAATTCGCGAACGGTCATATTGCGTTGGAGATAAGGGGTTATGAAACCACCTCAGATACCAAGTTGCGAACACCACACCACACCACACCACACCGGCATAACACTTCCTGCATCATATTTTGCGTTCCAGTCTTAACCTACAGGAGTGGGTTCCGGTTTTGGCCTATTAGAAGATTCGACTCAACATGACTTGGTTTTGAACAACGAAAGCTGGAGAAAGCAAAAAGATGCGAGCTTGTGTCAAGGTTTTTTTTTTTTTCTGCTGCCTGTCGTCATGCAGCATATTGCTAAGTCTTTGTGCGACGATTTTAAATGCATAAAAACGTCTGCATTTTTGTACAAAGAGGGCAAATACTGCAGGTAGAAATTGCTAAGATCGATGAGATCTACCCTCGTGGGCAGATGTACGGGCCTATTACACACGGCGAAGCAGCTCTATTTTTTCTGAAGATTCAAAATTGCCCGCCCATTTGCCCAGTTCCTATAATAACACCGTACTTACTTGTGCAGCATAATTCTTTTTCTTAGCCTACTGCGCATGTACGGCTTTTCTTCTTCGATATCCGTGGAAGCCGAAAGCGTGACTCACCTTTCATTTCTTGAAGTAACGTTAGAACAAAGGACTTCCAGGCAGACAAAACTTTACTGAACAATGATTTTTTCGGCATTTTTCAAACGCAGCTGTTCCTTATATTAATCGAGTACAATTGCGCGCTGCTCGTAGTAGACTGCAGCGAACGCTGCTACGAACAAAAGTGAGAAAAATATTAGGTGGAGCATGTGGCCGGGAAACATAACGAATTCCCCGTAGGAGAGAAGCAGTCACACTCATAACAGAGTATCATATTGGGCGATCTTTTGACTCGTACGAAGCTTCGCGGAGCATGAAAGAACAAATGAAAAATTTCCTTATCTCCACTATTGATACCCTTGCTACACTTGCTTGTTACAGATACAAGAATTTGACTATTGCCAGATACCGCCTCATTTCTGTGCATTCTCCAAAAAATACCCATGATACATGTATTTCAAAAATGAAGTACCTGCAAGAAGTAGGGTAGTGGGGAAATTCCGGAGAGAACCAAAAATTTTCCCCTTTTTGTACGTGGCACCCTTTTTGTACGTGACAGAAAATGGGAAAGTAAACCCGCACGAGCGCAAACCGCAATCAACCTGTCAGGTTCGGTAAGCAGGCGCCAAAGAAATAAAACACCCAGACTCGTAACGCTACAGTAGAAGCAAAATGGGGCTAACGAACGTATTAGCCGCAGAAACAATGACACAGGGTTGCGCGTCGGCATGTACGTCCCCTCATATACTTGTTGTATCTTGCGTCACTATCGTATATCCACAAATAAGCATCAAACTTCAGCTTCAGCCGCGATACAGTATGGTGCGAAAAAAAAAAAATTCGAGGTGCAGACTGATCTAATTTAGACCGGTGGTGCATGCACTACAGCAATTGTTGGTTCATGATCTCGCGGCCGAAAATTCCGCATGTTAATAGCCCTTTCGTATTGTTGGGAGCCGTCAACCACCGCTGCGGCCACACCTGCATCGCCAGCTCCGGAATTTTGAAGGTTCTGCCATTAATGCGGAGCGTTCAATATGCGGCCGCGGCACCACTGAGCAAATTTCAATGTTTATTTCCTTCGTCGGTGACTGCGACGAATTGAGCGAAAATAATCTGTGCATTTATGCGTCTACGCATATCTGACATACCGAAGGAGAACCCAAAATTTTTGCACCTGCCTATACCATGCGCACCGTTTTCGCGAGTACTGCAAGTGGCGCGAGATGCTTCTAATCTCTACCGCCCGTTTTTATGCCACTGCGAGTGCAGCGTACTTGTGCATTGCGTAAACACAGCAAGGTTACACACGGCCATGGGACAACTTGGCTGGCGATGGCAATCGCGGTGGTTTATCTCGGGTTTGGCGGGGAAGCTCACGCTCGTAGAAGGCGCGGATCGGGTGCTGTAGTGCCACCAATTTCGGCGGGCGGGAAAGGGGAAAGAAAAAACGACCAAGATATGTCCTACATGGGTATATGTATCCTGTATGACCCGGTCCCTGCACAACGGCTTGTCCTGAAGATGGCGAGTTAGGAACTTTGGAAGAATTTGGGCAAAGGCTTAAGCGGCCGTTTCTATCCCCAGCCGATTGTATTTTCTTGTTTTTCTCGTTATCAGCGCACTTGTTCCTTCCACCGCCACCATTTATACCGCCCATTTTCCTCTTCCGTTCTTTGTTGCGTCCCTGCCTGTCCCGGCTTACGATTCCTTCCTTTCCCTGTTTTTACCGTCTCTCGCCTGGCGCTAACCCCCCACCCCACCGTTTTTTTTCACTTCTCCGGCCTCCCACAACTGCCCCTGCGGTCGTACGTCCACCCCCGCTTCACCCAGTTTTCTCCACCCTGCTTGCAGCCTGTGTACCTGGCCAGGCTCCCGTAATCTGGTCTTTTCCCTGACTTCCCTCTCCGCCTCCTCGATGGCTCATGCCCCTATGACGGTAACGCGCATGAAATCGACCAACACCCCGGTCAAGAAAAACGCCTTCGTGTACAAGCTCTTTGACATGTTGTGCAACCCCAAGCTCGAGCACCTCATCTGGTGGACCGATACTCCGGACAGCAACACGTTTGCCCTCTATCCCAGCAAGGAGTTTGCCGACGCCCTCAGCGGCTACTTCAAGCACGGCAACGTGGCGCTGTTTGTGCGGCAGTTGCACATGTACGGCTTCCACAAGGTGCTGGATCTGCTGGCAGTCACCCACTTGGTCAAGGACGTGTGGGAGTTCCGCCACCTGTCGGGCAAGTTCCGCAAAAACGACGAGCTGCTGTTGGTGTACATCAAGCGCCGCCTGCTGCTGAATCTGCGCAACCCTGTGTTGGACAACGATCCGGCGCGGCCCGTGTCCACGGCGCCGCTGTTTGGCGCCCATTTTGCCATGTACCCACCGCCGCGGACGGCGCTGCACCCGGCTCACGCGCTGCATCCGGCTCACGCGCTGCACCCACCGCCCCACGCTCTGCACCCGCCCGCGCCCCACCGCCCGGCCCACGGCGCGCTCCCTTCGCACGCGGCGCTCCCGCCCGCGCTCCCCTCGCCCCTTCCTGTGCCCCACCCGTACTCGCCCGCGCTAACCCAGACATACTCCCCGCTTCCGGCAAACACCCCCCACCCATACTTGCCTGCGGCGTCCACCCCGCCCGGCGTCTACCTCTCTCCGAGCGCGGCCGCAGCCACCCCGCCCGGAATGTACGCACCGCCGCCACTCATGCCCACATCCGCGCCCCAGCCGGCGCTGGTGGCGGCGCTGCCATACGTGGCGCTGCGCTACATGTTGCCGCCGCCCGGCGGGCCGCGCCCGCTCCTGTGGCTGCCGTTGGCAACCGCGGTGCCGGCACCCGCGCCTGCATTGGACTCGCTGCTTCACTTCCGGGGGCCCTGGGACTCGCCCGCGGCCAACCGGCCCCGCAACCCGTCGTTGCGTTTCGACCCGTTGGCGCCCGATGACCGTGCGCTCACACGCTCGGTGCTGCCGGCGGCGGCCGGCGCGGTGTCGCCCGGCTCGCGCAAAGACGCGAAGCACGAAACTTCGCCTTTGGCAGCGGCGGCGCGCGCGCTGGACCTGCCACGGGCGCTGGATGCACCGTCCGCGCGCACCCTGGCGTCGTCGGTGCGCACCCTGGCGTCGTCGGTGCGCACGCTGGCGGCGTCAGTGCGCACGCTGGCCACCTCGGTGCGCACGCTGCTGTACGGCTCCATCTCGCACCTTTTGGATCCGGACGCCACCGCCATTGGGCCGCGCGACTCTGTCACGCCCCCACGCAAGCGCGCGCGCACCACGTTGCTGTTTTTGCTCCACGACGAGCTTCCCCCGAAACTGCCCTGTGCAGAAGACGCCTGATCCGGCTCACGAGTTACGAATGGCCCTTGCGGCAAAATAATGTATTATAGATGGGTTCCTGGTGTAGTGTAGCGGCCAGAGTAGTGATGCTAGCTGAATGGCGGTGTGATTTGGAGTGGACGGGGCACTGACGATGGTGACTCAAGGCAGACTGATGGCTACAGGGCATGGCTTATGGTATGAAATGACCTGCAACGACTTGCGACGACTTATGACTTTGACTTGCAACGAATTATAACTAAGGCAAACAATGACGTACAAACACATCACCGCAACCTTATATACATGTTACATGTCCTATTTGGCGACATCACTAGATCATCAACATTCTTGGTCAGGTGTAATGCTACGCTAAGATTCCTAATTAGGTTTATTACATGTCCTTATACGACGTCCCACATGGAGTGCTCGTGTCGTGGCCCTGAATCTCTTTAAAGAGAACCACACACTTCGCGAACTTCCTGGTTACTCCCACCTCTCTGGAAAACCCTCCACCTCTCAATAGGTTCAGTTCACCATGCCGCAGCACTCCCCTTAAACTGCATTCTCACTCGCGCCTCCTGAGCATCCTCAGAAAGGCCGCCCCTTGAGCTTTTTCGTCTGCTTGCGCACCATAAGCGCCGTCTTGGTCTCTTCCTCGTCATCCGACTCAGGCGCGACGGGCGCAGGCGCCCTTTTCTTGACCGCGTCAATCATGCGCGCCGCCCGTTTGGGCGGCTCCCGCTGGCGCGACTCGCCCCGCATCTTGTTCATCAATGCAGTCATGGCCTTCGACCCGCCCCGAGGGTCGCCGCGCGCAGGCGCTTTTTTGCTCGGCGCCCCGTCGGTCTGAAGAAACTTGCCCACCGTATATTCCGACTGCTCGATATCAGCAAGTCCTCCGCCCGCGGGCACAATGGCCAAGTCGAGAAACTCTTGGCGGTCCGACGCGGGGGCAGCTTCCGCGGCAGCGCCACCGCTCTTCGGTAGCCAGTTCAAAACTGCCTTGTTGTTCTGGGATAATGCGAGCTGGAATTTGAGCTGAAACGCTTCTTTTTCCTTGATTTCTTTCCTCCGGTTGACTTTGGGCATGGAGTGGGATGGTATTAGAGTATTATATAAGAGTTGTAGGTGCAAGTAGAAGAAATGGGAGGTTTAGTTGCGTGTGGAAATGGTACCTGGAGTAGAATGTCAAAGGCGTTCGTAGATGAGATATGTAGATGCCGCAGGTGTAGTGCATAGATTGTCTCACGCAGGCCAAAAAGAAAAAAGAAAGTGCGCAAGCCCGGAATCGAACCAGGGGCCCAACGATGGCAACGTTGGATTTTACCACTAAACCACTTGCGCTAAAAGCTCCGCGACGGGGAATTGAACCCCGGTCTACCGCGCGACAAGCGGTAATTCTAGCCACTAAACTATCACGGACGATTTCTGAACGAGAAATCTTCCAGAAGATCATATGCCTTCACTACTTCTGTTTATTTTAGTCTGTTCCGAGTCTCCACTTAGGTCGAAGGGAACCTGGTTATGATACGCGCTACTTGCCAGTTTCGCCATCCACCTCCTGAAATGGAAAAGTGGTCCATGCACGCACCTACTGGTCGTGGAATCGTAAAATCGTTCATGCAGTTGATCTTCTAGAGCTAGAGATTTTTTATGCACATCAGTCGACGACAGTGTTCCACGCAATCCCGCGATATTTTTTATGCACCTATCCAAACCGATGAATTTATTTTTTGCCTCGCCAAGTTATGACCAACATTGAACCAATGGCTTGTCACCCGCCGACAGCCTAAACCTATCTTCGATAGAACTCTATGGTTCGTTCTGTAGGTGTATGCTTTGGCTTTTTGTAGCAAATGCGTTGGTTCTGCATGAACAAAGGGTTCCGCATTAGCCGCAGATGTATTACATGGCAACCCATTATTCCTACAACCCCGGCTGCGCATGGCCCGCTTTGTTCTTTTGTCAGTGAGAGATGCATAATAGGACTTGATGGAAGGTTCTGTCGCGCCAGGTATCTAGGAGGTCCTACCTGTACACGGAGCGGCTAGTCGGGGAGGAAGTGTATATTCGATCTCTGCATATCCACTTAAAAGTACAAAATTTTGGTGTGGTAGGGCAAGTCCTTGCGAGCACCTCCAACATTCCGCTTCTCCGCAGCAAGCCAATACCCACGTAAAAAATACGCAAATAAGTATACCTCGGAGGACCTGTTTTGTACTTTTCTGGTGCTTTTGGCTCTGTGGATACGAAAGGGGGACTCAAACTTTGCTTTGGTTTCCCCCGCGGCTAAACGCGCTCTGCAAGATGCCGGTCAATAATTATATAAGTCAACATTTAGCTAGTATTGTGACATTCGCATATTGAGTTACGAGTTAGCACTTGGGGCACAATCGCCGACGCAGGATTCAAAACCCCATTGCCACGCAGGAATAGAATCTGCTACGTGTCTAATGCGGACTACATGTGGAACTACAGTAATTTCGTCCGTGCGTCTACTTTCACAAAACATCGACTGCACATCTCTATGGGAGTCGGCTTAGCGCGGGCTTGCAGCATGCCAGCGTGGACGTGCAATTCTGATCAGCATCGTCTTCTCTTCGGCTAAAACTTCCTTGTAGTACATGTCCGGTGGACCAGAACCATCTTGCAGGTTAGATATAATCTGTCTCCTCTAATTTTAATTACGGTCAGCTCACTGTTGATGCTACTTAGCTTTTCTGTAATGGACTTTGATAACCAAATATCGCGAAATGACTCTCCCGGCAACACAAGTGTTTTTCTAGACGATGAATAGTGCTAGAAAACTACACATAATAGATGATGCGGCCGAATGATAGCTGGAACACAATCGAACACCTTTGGGCGATTGCCTCAAACCGGACGCTATGTGTGACTTATTCGGGTATTTCAGTGCCAGAGTACTCCTTCTGCGTCCACCGCATGCTTAATTGTATTTTGGTCGAGTACCTAACGAAAAAAAAAAAAAAAAAAAAACAGGCAAACGCATAGTTCTGGTTACATTGGTATGGTACGATTGTGTTATGAGGAGCGTATGGCGTGCTGTTCTATTTCTGCGTTTCTTTCATTCTTTGCCGCCTCTGAATTTTTAGCTAAATGTGGCAAAATTATGTACTTTAGCTTTTGTCCCCTTTTTCAGGTCCAGCCGTTGGTGAACTTTATTTTTATATCACGAGAGATAGTCCTGTTTCTCCAAGAATGCTTTCTGAATTTCCTGCTTTTGTCTTATGATCTTCGATAGTGGCCCCGCGATTGTTCCTCTGTCTAATTTTGCGCCCTCTCGCCTCCACCTGCTTAAAGTTATCCGCCATTTTCGAAATTTTCGGGTCTTACTTCCATTGCATTACTCTGTTTTAGCATTGTCAGCATTTGGTTTCTTTTACTCATGATGCATAATTCTCCTTGTCATATTTGTCTTCTGTCAACTTTAATGTTTACTCCACTCTGCTGACGGGGACTTTACTTGGTGTACATTGCCAATTGTCATGACGTACGCTATTTTTACCTTGTTACCTTGTTATTCGCATCGCTTTGTTTTATTTTGGTACGTATTCCCCTCACCCCCTTCTCTCTCTCTCTCTCTCTCTCTCTCTCTCTCTCTCTCTCTCTCTCTCATTCTAACCTTTTCCTTCTCTATCTCTAACCTTTTCTGGCTAGAACCCTTCTTTACCGCTTTTCGCAGTAATTCGCATTTTCACCATTTTCACCTCATGGTACTAAAGCTACAGCTAGCAAAACCAACCTACTGTTTTTCCGAACATTCTGCAGTGGAATTATTGTCTTTGTCTTCGGAGGAACCCGAACAGCCGAGATGGAACCAAAACTTAGGACCATCGGCACCTCGGCATATCGGCACATCGGCTGATGTTTGTTCCCTCGTGGCTCGCACGCACTCACTTGCAGCCGACGTTTGTTTAGTGACAATGTCGTCGTTTACGCGGAATAGTAACTCCGACTTTCTATGGAAAACTCATACTCAGCCTAGGCAATGGTTTCATTGAGGAAGCGATGCGCTTCTTCAGATATTGTCTTTATTTTTTTTGTGACACATACAATTGAGCCTGAAACTGACAAATGCCAAATGCGCACGTTTAGGCGTTGCAGAATGACAAAACTAACCTATACAAAATCATATAATTAAGCTCAACTAGAATCAAAGCATATATCTGTTACTGGATGGGTTTGGTGAGGAGAATGGGGGGCTATTTCTCGGGTGTTTTGAAATGCGGTAAATGCAACCAACCTGTGACTATTTGCTAGGTAAAAAAGGATGGAAGTGGAGCTCTCCAACATTACACTCTAATTTTGGCGAGCAGCCACATACTAAGTGGTTGATTTTCGGGGCCCATTGATGTCGTAGACTCGTTTCTCTGAAATTTCTTAAATTTCGCAAATGTGTTCGTAAACTATGCTCTCTGTAATTTCTTAAATTTAGTTCTCTTCATTGGCTTATGCTAACCTAGTGGGACACTCTCTCACTCAGGCACATCTAGCGTAAATCCACTGAAACACGATAAGTAATTTTCAGCCAAGGTTACAAAAACTGCTGTTGGGCCTAGCAGTTTCTCTGATGGTTTTATGGTGTGCTACTTAATCCGAGTTTATCGTGTGACCGCTAACTCTTATCGGATAGATTGCAGAATAAGGCCAAACCCGCGGCTCTTCCAAGCAGTTGGACTATATATCGCCCAAGGCCGCTCTAAAATCGTCAGTTAATCATCTTGCATTTCTATACACCTACACTGGTAATGTATCTAAACCGGCAATACGATTGATGTAGGGTTCAACCGCTGGGTGGCGCAAAATGGGCCCAATCACCGGGAAAGAGCGCAAGAACAGTACAATGGTGCCAAAAAAATCGCCAAAGAGGAACAAAATCCCCACGCTCTCCACGATGAATCCGATGAACGATCGTTTAAGGAGGATCAACATGATTCCGCCAAAAAAGAAAAGCGTAGGCTTGATTTTCGCTGGGCGGGCAAAGAAGTAGATGGCGCGTGTTGGTCCAATGATAAGAACCACGCCAATGACAAACAATATGTTTCCCACCGCAAGTAAACTCGCGTCGAAAAAGGTGAAGATCCCAAGAAGGAAAAACACCACGCCGGCCGCGGTGGTGCCCACGCCATATTCTGAGGAGTTAGTAATGTTGAAAGGAGAGGATTTTGGATCACATACTTTGTCTCTGAGTAAGCCACAAGGTCGAGTCGAAGAGCATAAGAGTGGCAGAACTTCAAGTGTTGAAGTGTTCAGGAGGCACGGGTGGATTCACGTCGCCTCGAAGCCACGGTGGACGGTGGAGCGCGTGATACATCACGTGCATAAATGTTAAGTGAGGATGGACGGGTGTAATACTCTTCCCGTCGGGCATATATGCTGGTCCCGAGACTTCGGGGGTGACGCGTTTTGCATGGTTCCTGCTGCAATATAAGGAAGCACTTCTGCCGGGAAATGTATTTATGTATTCCCGTTGACCATGGTTCTTGCTTGAAATGACCCAATTTCCCTTTTTGGCTCTGCCACTTCGAGTGCCTGCACACTGGCCCTCTGCCTGATCACTCTCCTGCGCCACTACGCCGCGGCTAAAGTATCAGGCCGACTGATATACAACTTACATTTACCACTCCAAAGGCGTATTTCTGACCATCGATTACGAGGAGTCTCCCGGTGTTATAATTGCTACTCGGCTCTTTTGCTAGTTTTAGTTTTCCTTTTCCCGGTGCTCCATCGCATTTTAGCATATCTCACCACTTTCCTGGTAGCCCATTCTTCCTCGTCATAGCTCTACCCCACATACGCCTCGCTCAACATGTCTAATTACAATGACGTTCCTTCTGAGCCTCCTCCAAGCTACGAGGATGCAATGCAAGATCCACAGGTGATCGAAAATCAGACCCATTCACGACCCTCAAAACCCGTCTCCTCATACCCCAGACCACCCACGCGGATTTCCTCCAACAGGCCCCACACGTCCAATTCCAATGGGTCTCTGTCACAGCAGGGAAGTTCTCGACCCCCAGCGCCACCTGCAAGGCCAAATTCGACTTCTCTATATTCTAACAACCCGCTGCTCCCGTTTCTGTATCCTCGTGGTCACTACTGTAAGAGGTGCAAGAATACGGGCTACAAGGACAGCCGCGGCAAGCCGTGTAGCGACTGCTGGAAGCTTTTGTTCCGGGACAAGCAGGTGTATAACCCCAACCCAGAGCTCCCGTTCCGATACCCAAACCGTTTTTTGTGTGAAAAGTGTCTCAACACTGGGAAGAAATGGAAGACCGGGCGGATGTGCGCAGACTGCTACAGCCGGTTTGCTCCGCGCAACCAGTTTACTAGCGTGAACCCCACGCCGTATAATACGGGTGGATTCGGTCCAATGGGCATCCTAGGTGCCTTTGGAGGGGAAACCCAGATCATTGGTGCTCCCGGCGGCACGCGGGTGCCTCCGGGTGATCCCAGGCTTGGCGGAGTTCTCTGTGGAAGATGCCGAGGGTCAGGGCTTGTCACATTCTTTTTAGACCAGGATTTATGCCCGGTTTGTGCGGGTCTAGGCAGAATTTTGAATTCTCAGATGGGCTATCGGTGAGACAGGTTCCAATGGTAGGCCGATGGGCTGAATAAAAAAGACTAATCGCGAAATACTGGTACAGTAATTACCAAAGACTAATGGTTGAGCGAGTGATTGCGACGTGATCAATGCGAGGGGCTGCTAGGTATCGCTGGTCAATGAATTAATTCCGAGGACTGCCGGTCAAATTGATGGACTGGTTGACCAGATGTTTGCTAAAGTTACTGGATACTAACCTAGTAAGACGGATTCAACCTCACACTGTTTCATTAATCCTGGATTTACCCCACCGCAGCATGGTTCTCTACACCGTTCACCGAATAAATGTATTATGACGATTCCCGCGCCCTATAGACAGCCAAAGTAGCCTACTCGTAGTTGGATGGGTACTTGAAGTCGGACAACTCGTAGAAGTTCTCCTTGATGTTTCTCACAGAGACGAATCTGTTCAAGATGTTGCCGGAGCCGGCCTTGTCGTTGGTTCCAGACATTCTCGCACCACCAAACCATTGCTGGCCAACCACCGCGCCGGTGGACTTGTCGTTGATGTAGAAGTTACCGGCAGCGTATCTCAAGTTCTCCTCGGCCAACCTGATGGCATCACGGTCCTGGGCAAAAACAGAACCCGTCAAACCGTACTTGGTGCTGGAGTCGATCTTCTTCATGATCAGCTCGTACTCAGCGTCGGGGTAGACGTATGCGGTCAACACAGGACCAAAGAACTCCTTGGAAAGGAACTCGTGGTCAGGGTTGGAGGTCTCAAGCAAAGTGGGCTGCACGTAGAAACCGGTGGACTTGTCGGCCTTTCCACCCTTGACCACAGTGATTTCTGGGTCGGCGTGGGCCTTCTCGAGCACCGCGGCCAACTTGTCGTACGCCTGCTCGTGGATCACAGGACCCATGAACTTGTGGAGCTGTGCAGGGTCGGTGGTGTTGCCGATGGAGATGGTGTCCATGGCAGCAGAGAGGGTTTCCTTGAACTGAGGCCACACCGACTCGGCTACGTAGATTCTGGAGGTGGCAGAACACTTCTGGCCCTGGTACTCAAATGCGCCTCTCAAGGTGGAGAGAGCGGCGTGATCCACGGCAGCAGAAGGGTGGATCAAGTGGAAGTTCTTACCTCCAGTCTCACCCACCACTCTTGGGTAGTCCTTGTAAACGTCCTTGGTCAAGTTGCCGGCAATGGCTCCGTACAAGTTCTTGAACACGTCGGTGGAGCCAGTGAAGTGCAAAGACGCAAAGTCGGGGTCGTTGACCACCAAGTCGGTCACCTCCACTGGGTTGCCAGGAATGAAGTTGACCACACCCGCAGGCAAACCAGCCTCCTCCAAAACGGTGAGCAAGAAGTAGTTGGAGAGCATGGCGGTAGCAGAAGGCTTCCACACCACGGTGTTACCCATCAACGCAGGCGCGCCTACCAAGTTACCGGCAATGGCGGTGAAGTTGAACGGAGTCACCGCATACACAAACCCTTCCAATGGTCGGTACTCAGCTCTGTTCCACACACCCGGGCTGGTTTCGGCGGGCTGGCTGTGGTACAACTCTTCCGCGTACTTGACGTTGAAGCGGAAAAAGTCCGCCAACTCCGTGATACAGTCGATCTCCGCCTGGTACACGTTTTTACCTTGGCCAAGCATGGTAGCGGCCAACATGTCGTATCTGTACTTGGTAGCAAGAAGATCGGCCGCCTTCAAGAAAACAGCGGCACGGTCGGTCCAAGGCAACTTGGCCCACGCATCCTTGGCGGCTTTGGAGGCGGCAATGGCGTCCTTGATGTCTTGCGCATTGGCAGTTCTGACATTGGCCAACACCTGAGAGTGTTTGGCGGGGTTCACCTGAGTGAACGTGGGTCTGTCGTAGATTCGCTTGCCGGCAATAACCAACGGAATATCCACGGCCTCGTCCGAGAATTTGGTGATCGACGCTCTCAAAAGGTCCCAGTCTTTTTGTTGGGCAAAGCCGAATTCCTTGATGGGCTCGTTCTTCACCACTGGAACCTTGGCGTGGGAAAACTGCGACGCATATCTCACTTGGAGAGGTACTCTGACGCGGAGCGCCTTGGAGGCAGCATAGATGGTGCGGCTAGGGCGGATGGATCTCAACATGAAAAGTGGAGAAAAAAGACAAATTCCAGTGCCTGGGAATCGTCTCCACTAAATATATCATCAGTGGTGGCCACGGCAGGAGCAGGCGAGAGGGGTTCGCGGAAGTCCATGGCGAGCGCGCCCCGCGAAGGGTTGTCTTAGCGACAGCGATAACGGTGCGGCGTGGATAGCGCCAATATCTGGTTTTTTGCAGAAAGCGGGTTTCTTATTTGGATGAGCGGTGGGATATATAGCGTTGGGTTTTGTTTGATCCGGGGGGAGTTTGTGGGTCTCTTTCTTTCCGTTTGGGGTAACTGAGAACAACGGAATAATAGTAGTTATGTGCCAAATTCTTGTAGTGCGAACGGGCCTCGCTTGCTACTAACAACTTCAGTCTGACTCCAATCTTGACTGCACCTTAGCCACATCGGATTTCAACTACGACTTTTTTTTCATTTGATCCAATCCACTGCAACTGGACTGCAATACTTGCGCCCCTCTTGCTGTTAGACTCATAATACTTCACTGCCACTGTCGCTTGATTCAGCTCATGTGATCACTTTGTTATTGTGACTGGCTTGGCCCTCTCCGATCATGATCTAATAATGGCTTCAGGCCACCGACAGTTTGCACCCATTCACTTTACTTTTGTAGCAGTTCCTCCATCTTCTCCTAACCGTATCTCAAATTCTACAACTTCTAATCCATATCTCTACCATTAAACACATACATTTCATTCCTTGATACCGGCCAACTTGGCTTCAAGCTCAGCAAGGCGTGTCTCTGCAACTTTGCGGTTCTGCTCAAACACCGTTTGGTGCTTTTTTATTCCCATTGCCACCAGATCCATGCTCTCGTTCCACTTATTAATCTCCATGCTCATGTCACTGATGTTCTTGTCTATTTGGCTGATACATTCGACCGAGTGTGCCAATTCGGCGTGAACCCGGTGCAAACTCCGAAGCCGAGTCGTTAGAAGAGGCACTATGCCTGCCATTTTTTCCATTTCCGGTATTTTGCTGTAGATACTGTCAACCTTCACATTGAACGGCTGAGCAGCCGCGGGCTCGGGCTTCCCGTCCAAGGATAACAGGGCCATTCTCCGGTTTGCTGCTAGCGTCTCCAATTCCTTGTTTGCCTTTTTGAGCTCGCTTTTCAAGTAGCTCATATCGTGTTCTGGGTCGTAGAGCACGTCAATTTTTCTCGCCAAATTGCTGACGTGGTTCCGTAAACTGTTCTCAAGTTGAACTTCTGGTATGCCAATCTTTTGCTCAATGGAAAAGAGCCGCTTTTCTAGCTCAAGAAAGTCGCTGTTGTTTCTCGGTTTGCTTTCTTCTGGTTTGCTCGCGTGCGCTTTCTGGGTGATGCTTGGTTCCACCTGAAGCTTTTCAAATGCATCTTCAAAGATCTCCTGGTATAGATCGGGCTGCTCTGTCTGTTGGAGAAGCGCATGCACCTTTTCTTGGAGTTCCTGAACCTCACTTGATTCAGATTCAAGTTTGATCTGCTCCAATTCTCCGCGGATCCTTAGAAGTCTCTGTGTAGGGGTTTCCTTCACCTTGCGGACCGAATATCCACTCTGAGTGCCCCATATACTTCCCAGAAAATCCACCACTTCCAACGAATCGACAATTGCATGTTGTTCGAACTTGTCACGAGCAGAGCTTGTGTCTAGAGGATCTCCAGCTATATCTTCGCTAGCTTCAAGAGAAGGAGGCAATTCCTCTAGTGATTCAACGTCAGATGTTTCGAACACCTCCGGTCCTGCTTCTGAATCAGACATGGTGTATCACTCTGTAAGATATGGTAAACTGTGAAGGTGAGTAGTGCGCGCGATTCTGCACCAGCTATTAGTTACGGCAGTTTTCGTAGATCACGGTCGTTCACCCAGAACCCAAATGCTTTTCAAAATAGGATTACCCTCTCCTTTTATTGCCTTTGAATATATTCTACGTCGCTCCTCGTCCGTACTTTTTTATCTTTTTTCCCATTAATCACTAGACCTACTTAGTGACTATCTGCACCACATCTTCATCGTTGACCGGGTGAGTCAAACCACACTTTTGCGGCGAGTGTTTTGCACTTGATCCCCATACCAACGCGTACTTGAACTGGTTCTTCATTTCTCTGTGGATCGCATCACACACTTGGGTGATGGTGGAATTGGCTCTCACCACCATTGGATCGTCAAACTTGGGCATCACCCCTCTTCTCTTAGTGTACACCCGGATCAATCCAAGCTGGCGCCAGATCTCCTCCTTCAAGTCTTCAATACCCAAGTCTTCTTCACACGAGATCACCATGGTGTTGGGTTCGCGGGCTAACCTGTCGACTTCCTCCAAAGAGACAGCGTCCGCTTTGTTGTACACGTAAAGACACTTGATGTAGGAGATGTGCTGCTCGTTAATGACATCAATGAAGTCATCGATGGTGCAGTTTTCGTCTCTCACCAACACATCTGCATTGTGGATCTTGTAGTCCTTCAATAGAGCGGCCACGATCTTCTCATCCAAGTACTTGGGCGGCGTGATCAGGTTCAACTTCACACCACCAGTCTTTTTGATTTTCAATGAAATGTTGGGTCTCTCCTTGTTGAGGCGGATTCCCATGGTCTCTAATTCGTTCTCCAAGATTTGTCTCTGTTCTCCGCCCTTGGTAGCATCCAAAACCATCATGATCAAATCCGACGTTCTCGAAACCGCAATCACCTGACGACCTCTACCTTTACCTTGGGCAGCAGCCTTGATGATACCAGGCAAGTCCACGATTTGAACCTCGGCTCCATTATACTCCAAAATTCCACCCACCGAAGTTAAAGTGGTAAACTCATAGTTCGCAGCTTCTGACTTGGTATTCGTGACTTTGTTAAGAAAAGACGACTTACCAACGGAGGGGAAACCAATAAGCGACACCCGAGCATCTCCTGCTTTGGCAATCTCGAATCCTTGACCTCCTCCAGAAGAGCCTTGTCCTGGTTGAGGTTCCAAGAGCTCTCTTCTGTAACGGGCAAGTTTACCCTTCAAAAGACCAATATGGTATTCTGTGGCCTTGTTTTTCTGCGTTCTCGCAAGCTCCTCTTGGATCTGAGCGATCTTTTCTAGAATACCCATGGTGAGTTTGACTGTGGAGATATTATGGGCTCAAGCGCTGGAAAATCCCACTCATACACCCGTACATCTTTGAGTCGCCAAATTCCAACACGATGTCGTCTTCACCATGATTGGTCTTTTTTGTGTAAACCTGGGCTAGCACAGCTCAAAGACTACTATTGAGACAGGCAAAATGAAGGAAAGAAACATCATAAAGGTTTCTTCTTTCTTTTGGTTATTGTAGTGCGTTGGATGCCATTCTCACTGCACAACGCTAGTAAACAGATATAACTAGTTGCGTCAATTCAGTGCAATCTTCTTTTCCATCATTTACATTTCTCCGGACTTATAGTCCCTCTATCTACTTTTCAATGTCCCAATAAGCCCTATCTAGCAGTATCCATTCTCGTGTATATCACTTTACTGCATATAGGCTCATCTCAAGCATTAGTTTCTGCAATCCCATCTCCATCTGGATCCCAACCAAAATGCCTAAGGCTCCTTACGACAGATACAACAGCGATTATAGTCATGTTTTCGGCTCGACTGTTAAGGTCAAGAAGAAGATCAAGTCGATCTTGAACTACCTCAAAAAGGATACTTTGCCCGCAGATATCAGAATTGAGAAAGAAAGAGCATTGAAAGCGCTCAAAGTTGACTTGAAAAACTCCCAATTCAACTTAAAGACAAAGGAAAGAGCCAAGAAGTACCATATGGTCCGTTTCTTCGAAAGAAAAAAGGCAGTTCGTAAGTTGAAGCAAGCCACAAAAGCAATGGATGAAGCGACCAACGCAGGCGTGAAGAAGGACATCAAGAAGGCTAGAAAAGTTCTCAGTCACGCGCAAACAGATGTGGCATACGTCTACTTGTTTCCAAAGTCACAGAAGTACATTTCTCTATATCCAAACCCTCCTCTGAAGGAGGAATTAGCCGATGAGAATATTAAGAAGGGTTTACATCGCACGGAAGAGAAGAGACAGGAATTCAAGAAGAAGGTGGAGGAGATTATTAACAGCGACAAGTTGCCATTCACATTTGAGGATGTCTTATCGGGCAAGACTATACAAGTTGACAACGACACATTACAGGATCAAAAGGAAATCGATGCTCCAGAAGAACAAGACCAAGAGGAGGAGGAAGACGATTTCTTTGAGTAGAACATTTAGCATTGTACAATAGATCATTCACAATCAACTTTTTATTGTAGTTCGTTTATAAAAGCGTAAGCGCGGTTTCGTAGCTGATTTTCATTGCATCGTTCACGAACTTAACGATCACGTCTCTGTTCCTCAATTCTTCGAAGATTTCAAGTTCGCAACTCACTTTTCCCTTCTTACCCTGCAATCTGGGGGAAGCTCTTTTCAAAAGGAGTAACTCCTCATTTTTGTTATCGCAAAGAATGACAAACCACGACTCCCTTTGCTGCTTGGGAAAATGAGGGGCATACATTCTGAACTCTTTGTTCAATGGGAAATTAGCATGGGTCAATTCAATCTTGACGGTTTCGGCTTCTTCTTGAACCACATGGAATTCACCAACAGGCAAGTGCGACGCAATTCTCACAAATTCCTTCTTGTCTTGGCGCTCTTCATTGTCCACGATATCCAAGCTTTCAGCTATCTTGTACAAGCGGCCAGTATTGTAGCTTCCTAGTACTTTGAGGTTGAGATTCAGCTTCTTTTGGAAGCTATCAACATTGATTCCCGGTAATGCACTGACAGGGTCGACATCATACCAAATTCTTTGTTTGATACATTGCATCAACTCAATGAGCGTTAAAACAACTTGCAAATATCCTAGTTCTGCGGCAACATCAATGTAAGCTTGCAAAATACGCAATGCTTGATCCAACACCGAAACCGTGTCTTGGGCATAATCTGCGATTGGAAGCTCAATCCGACTCATAAAGGCTTGAATCAACAAATATGCTTTCACGTGAGGATCCCAAATGAACTCGCATTCGAGATCTTCCGCAGGGTACCTCATCGCTTGCGACAATTCCATATTGATCAACTCTTCTCCGTGTCTGGTTGCCAATTCGTCGTATTCTGTGGCTAAGCACAAAAGCCTCAAGCAATCCCTGAAACTCGAATCCTTCTTGATATGAGAGAGAACAGATCGAATAGTTAAGTGCGAAAGATAATAAAACGAGGAAACTTGTAAGAATGGAGAAGCAACAAGTTCGTCCTTTGCCGTGATTCTGACACATGAGGATTCTTGCAAATTTTCAATCGTTTGGTCAATTAAGCCTCCCAAATATTTGGAGATTCCCACAGGTGACAAATCTTCAATTCCATAATAAGTAGGGTTGTTGTGAGCTCTTCTGTATAAGAAAGTCCAGGTCAAGAAATCTAACGCCTGTTGTCTGCTGGCAATAGTTCCACTTGCAATCTCCGCACCAATGTGATTATCTAAAACCTTGTGCAAAGATGATTCCACAGGGAACCCGATATTCAAAAAGTGCTTGTAGAATATCTTTTTGGACTCCTTGGTGTAGACAATAGCAGTACCACTTGTATCAAAGGCGGGACGACCAGCTCTTCCCATCATCTGAAGAATATCCGTCAAATCCATATCACGGTAATCTTCAATCTTCGAATCGAAAAACTGGGTTCCTTTAATGATTACCAAATGGGCTGGTAAGTTCACACCCCAAGCCAATGTGGAAGTGGCGATCAAGATTTGAATCTTGCCTGCTTCGAATAACTTGTGTGCAATTTGACGATCAGACTCCACCAAACCGGCATGGTGCAATCCCATACCAAACTGCAAAGAGAGCTTTAATGTATCATCTTTGACAGTTTCCAAAACTGATTGAAGATCAGATTCTTCCATTTTCATGAATCTTCTCGGGTTCAGCTCCATACCACACAAGTGAATCAAATCAAGTGCCGTAAGACGAGTTTGACGACGGGAAGCGACGAAAATTAAAACAGGCTTCGTTGGCGAATGTTGCTTGATAGCCATAAATGCGGGTTTGTTCATTGTTTTCATCAAAGGAGAGAATGCCAAATTATCGGGGAATCCATCGATGTACATTTGCAATGGAACAGGGCGGACCGATTGTGGGAAATTGAACAATCCCTCTTTCACTCGAAGCCAGCCAGCCATATCAATAGCATTTGATACGGCGGTAGACATTCCCAACAAACGAATTGGTCTCTTGGTTTGCGAAGAAATATAGTTCATACGACTGACAATCATTTCCAAAATTGGACCACGATCACTAGCCAACAAATGTATTTCATCCATGATAACCAATGATATTTCTTGAACAAACTTTCTTGTTTGCCAATTACGGGAAATACCATCAAACTTTTCAGGTGTTGTAATAATGATGTCAGCCTCTCTGACTTCGCGCGCTTCAGGTAAAGAGTCACCGGTCAACTCAACAAGTTTCTTGCCCGTGGGCTTGCAAATGCGACTTCTCCAATCATCAACCCTTTCGCGAACCAATGCTTTCATAGGAGCAATGTAAACCACTTTCGAACCTGGAAATTCTTTGAAAGCATGCCATATCGCGAGCTCAGCAACGACTGTTTTACCTGACCCAGTAGGGGAACCGACAAAAACATTCGAATTAGAGTTGTATAGCGAATGGAACGTCATTGTCTGCATCGGATTAAAGTAGTTGAATTTGGATGCATAAATTGACTCCACTACCGGGTTGTGCAATGCTGAAAGTGGAAGTGGTTGCAACCGAAGAAGGTTCGTTCTAATAGTTTCGTTATTTGGTTTGATGAGATGCTGGAAGGACACAGTGTGGAAGTTTTCACCCCCGATCCAGGTGTCCGACATCGCCCTGACGACAATCTGGGAGGGAACTGGATCCGTAATAGGAATCATGAAATCTAACTCGTGGGGAGATTTCATCAGATGGCGTCGTAAAATGAATTTCTCGACATGAAGAATCTTAGAAGCACCAGACTCTTCAACTGTAATCCAAAAATATTGGGCACCGCCATGGTAACGTTCGTCCCAAGTGAAATCAGGATCGAGCACGACATGCATTCTGATAACATTACTTGTGATAGGAAAGATTTCAGCATCGAGATCCAAATATGGAAACCTGCTTATCAAGCGGTATAATATCTTGCCCGCGCCAGCATTGTGAACGAAATCTCCAAGTTCGGGGGCAGAAAGATCGCGCAAATATTCTATTGTGGGGTTTTTGTTTCTTATGTTTCTGATAACATGCTCTTGAAGATCAAACTGCGCGAGTGGATGGTCATATGCCCACATTCTGCGGTCAATCAGTTTACAAATTGAAAGCATGGTTTTCAGGAAGGAACCCCACCTTCGATTGATTCCAATTAAGAACAAAGCTCTGCAAATTCTTGCTGCATTCTGAGCAACGTAATTGCAGTCTGAGACTAATGCAGAATCTTTGAATCGAATTTGGGAGACATAACCTTGAAGAAGAATGTTCGTTTTCCATTGGTTCGATTCAGCTTCACCTGCGATCTGGCAAACACTTTCATTATCTGCAAAAGCTTTAAGTTCAGTTTTTTCTTCTTCTCTGAATTTAATGCTGTCGAATTCACTGCTCATGCTTATCATCCCTAAAACATCAGCCTCTGTTGCAATGGGGTTGAGCATCTGGTTAAAAATCTCCACAGAATTGTTAAGCAAATAGAAGTCTGACGCAATTCTACCCAAGTCTTTGGTGTTGAAAGCTCCGGAGTTTTCGTCAAACACTATCATTTGGAGCAGATGAAGTCTTCTGGCAGCGTCAACGATCATTTTCCTTCTTCTTATCGTCAACAGTGGATCTTCTTGGATTTCCTTCCAGTCAATGCCGTAAGTGAAAGGATTTTTAGCCATTCGGACAAACATGTAAGTATATCCTAGCCATTGTACACCTTCATCAATTGTTGTGACAGTTCCAAGAGAGATCTCGGCATTGAGATTATCAATGAGTTTAGACAGGAACTTGGATTCGATCGGATGTTGTTGGCAAATCAATGAAACGTAGTGATCTAGCCTGTCGCTGGATGTACAGAGTATACCAGTACCAAAACTTTCGAACTGAGGACGACCAGCACGACCAAAAATCTGTATAACGTCTGAAATTCCCAAATCAACGAATCCACCCTGTTTGGCATCATAGACTTGAGTTCCCTTGACGATGACCACGGCTGCAGGAAGGTTCACACCCCATGCCAACGTGGCAGTACAACATAACACCTTGATGGCACCATTTAAAAACATCTTTTCTGTAACATTTCTATCCGAACGGAGCAAACCGGCATGGTGGACACCAAAACCGTATTGAAAGAGTTCTCTCATATCCTTGTTTCTATTTTTCGAACCCATATCTCTTTTGAAATTGTCATAGTTGTCACAAGATTCGGATGCATCGAACTCAGCTAAATCACCTTTAGCTTGAGCCATCGAAATAAAGGTACGAGCTGTCTTCACTGTATCTTTTCTCAGATGAACAAAAACCATTACCTGATGGCCTTGTCTGAGACTTTCCACTAGCTTGTCATAGGTGACTCTATCGATATTCTCTCTGGCTGTCTTAGATCCTGCCTTTCCTCGTACACCTATGAGTTCCTGTTTAAGAGGACAAGGCCGGAACAGTTGGTCGAAGTAAAACATTCCGATCTGTCTGTTAACACCTAAAAAGTCAGCAACATCCATATAGTTTGGAAGGGTGGCAGAAAGACCCACCACTCTAATCATCAGCTGAGTACTCTCAACTTGACGTAGAGTTCTGGCCACCAAGGTTTCGATGACCGAACCCCTATCTTCGTGCAACAAATGAACCTCATCAATAATAAGGAGCTTCACCTTGGCCACGAGATCATTGTCTCCACTCAGTTTTCTCGTTACCACATCCCACTTTTCAGGAGTAGTAACAATGATCTGGGTTGTCATGATTTCTGATTTGGTGAGCTGCATATCACCTGTCAATTCCCTGACGTTGATTCCTAGCCATTTAAGCTTCTGAGCAAATTTTTCAACAATCTCAGCAGCTAAAGCTTTAAGTGGGGCGACATAAATGATCTTGAACTCGTCGTAGTCCACGTCAATCTCACCATCTCCAGTCTCATTGACGAATTGGCCGATCGTATGTAGAATTGTTAACAATGCCACATCTGTCTTACCCGCACCAGTTGGAGCACATACCAACATGTTCTCGTTTGTGTTATATGCCACGGGAAAGACCAAACTTTGCATTTTGTTAAGCGTCTGATAGTTTCCAAATGTACCTTGGCACAAAAAGTCCAAATGCTCAATTCGAATCAACTGTGAATCGGTGATATATCTGTTGGCCACGTTTGTAGGATAAGGAATAATCAACTCTTCATGAGTGGGGTAGCTATCACGAGTAGTGCCCGCAGGTAAAGAGTACAGTTTTCCTGTGATGGCAATCACGTTGCCCACATCAGGTTTCTTGAAAACATGGGGATATTCGCCTTTAGATGTGATCTTTGGTGCCAATTGCTCGTTTTTTGTTCTCTCACGAGCAGAAATAAGTTGCTTGACTCGATCTTCAGCTGTAAGGACAGCTGGCTCTTCGCTTGGCTGGGCCAATACGGCGTTCTTGTTCTGGATAATCTTTGAGATGAGTTCAAACTCTTCGAAGCCCAAAATATCGAACAATGCGGACTGGAGTTCTTCGTCGCCGGTGTTCTGCTCCACAATGCTTCTCACCATATTCAAGGTATCCTCTTCCGATTCATTGCGGGCCAAACTGATTCGCTTGCACGCATTTGTAATCTCAGCAATAGCGGCCTCTCTAAGAGAAGATTCATCCGAAATTTGGTCGAGAATGTCGAGCGAGACGCTATCAAATTTGGATAGAAGTGAATCAAGAGCAATATTTGGGCAGGACTCGGTATCGACCTTTGGCTCTTTTGTCTCCGGAATTTCTAGCGAGGATAGAATCTCCACCATAGGAGCCATTGCTTGCATGTACGATTTCGTCGAAGAGACCGTATACTGTGCCATTGTTGAAGTTGTAGTATATAGCCAAAGACGTCTATTTGGTGGATCTATTAATACTAGCCTGCAGATAATTATAGTGGTGGCAAGAGATTTAATAACCTAATAAGTAACCATGGAAAATAACCAGGTCTACGTACAGCTCAAACTCTGAATTTCCATATTGAAAGATGGAATTGGACCATGGATGAACCGTTTTCTATGATTCTGGGTGCCGTGAGTTGTATTTTTGCTGATGGGCGGGAATCCTCATGCACTAGAGTATATCAGGATGCAGACTGAAAAGAACAGAATAATTATGATTTAATGACTCGATGATTTCACTCTTTGAATTCTTCCAATTTAGTAGCTGTAGGTTCAATTTTGCTTATACTAGCTTGACTGTGGGACAGCTTCGTCTTGCTGCACCAGCCGATTGTGTGCAGGCCGCGATGATAAACGTAAGCTCATCTCTGAAAAATTTCCCATACCATCACGACTGCACCAAAATGGCAAAGAAAGTTAAGAGTGGTAAGAAGCACGAGCAGCCTGTTAAAAGGAAGCACGAGGATACGGACGCATCCAATTCTGACTCCGAAAAGTTGGTCAACGAATTAGATGAAGACTTTGATGAAGTTGCACAATTGCTTGGAGAAAATGTGAAGGATCCAGAACAAAAGAGCCAAAAGCAACAGAAGAAGGAAGATAAGTTGGCTCAAGAGGAAGATGCTCAAAGAAAGGCCATCAAGCCTTCTGCGCAAGAACCTGCTGCTGCCAATGAAGACGATGAGGACAACTATGATTTCGAAGAGGCTGGATTTTCCGAGCCTACCGTTAAGGCCATCAGGCAGATGGGATTCAAGAAAATGACCAAGGTTCAGGCCAAGACTATTCCTCCATTGTTGGCCGGTAGAGATGTTTTGGGTGCCGCCAAGACTGGTTCCGGTAAGACTTTGGCGTTTTTGCTTCCTGCGATCGAGCTCTTGTACTCGTTGAAGTTCAAGCCCAGAAACGGTACTGGTGTGGTGATCATTTCCCCCACCAGAGAGTTGGCTCTCCAGATTTTTGGTGTTGCTCGTGAATTGATGGAGCACCACACCCAAACTTTCGGTATCGTCATTGGTGGTGCTAACAGAAGACAAGAGGCGGACAAGTTGGCCAAGGGTGTTAACTTGTTGATTGCCACCCCCGGTCGTTTGTTGGATCACTTACAAAACACCCAAGGTTTTGTTTTCAAGAACTTGAAGGCTCTTGTTATCGATGAAGCCGACAGAATCTTGGAGATTGGTTTCGAGGAGGAAATGAAGCAAATCATCAAGATCTTGCCTAATGAGGATAGACAATCGATGTTGTTCTCTGCCACCCAAACCACCAAGGTTGAAGACTTGGCTCGTATGTCTTTGAGACCTGGTCCATTGTACATCAACGTTGTTCCTGACAGTGCTGCCTCGACGGCGGACGGATTGGAGCAGGGTTACGTTGTGTGCGAGAGTGATAAGAGATTTTTGCTTCTCTTTTCTTTCTTGAAGAGAAACGCCAAGAAGAAGATCATTGTGTTCCTCTCGTCGTGTAACTGTGTCAAGTACTTCGGTGAATTGTTGAACTACATCGACTTGCCAGTGTTGGATTTGCACGGTAAGCAAAAGCAAGCCAAGCGTACCAACACTTTCTTTGAATTCTGCAATGCCAAGCAAGGTATCTTGATCTGTACCGATGTGGCTGCCAGAGGTTTGGACATTCCTGCGGTCGACTGGATTGTGCAATTTGACCCTCCTGATGACCCAAGAGACTACATTCACCGTGTGGGAAGAACCGCCAGAGGTACCCAAGGTAAGGGTAAGTCTTTGATGTTCTTGACACCATCTGAGTTGGGTTTCTTGCGCTACTTGAAGGCGGCCAACGTTCCACTTAATGAGTTCGAATTCCCTGCCAACAAGATTGCCAACGTGCAAAGCCAATTGACCAAGTTGATCAAGAGCAACTACTGGTTGCACCAGTCTGCCAAGGATGGATACAGATCTTACTTGCAAGCATATGCGTCGCACCACTTGAAGACGGTGTACCAGATTGACAAGTTGGACTTGGTGAAGGTTGCCAAGTCGTTTGGTTTTGACGTGCCACCCAAGGTAAACATCACTATTGGCGCGAGCGGGAAGTCCATTGAGAAGAAGCACAAGAAGCAGAGAAGAAACTAAGATAGACATGTAATATAGGACAGGATTAACTGAACAGCTAGGTTCACACCGAGGCAAATAAATAACGCATTTGAACTAGAGTAGAGATAAAGTGGACTTACTGGGAATTGAAAGAAGATCTGTCCACGAAACTCACGTTTGCGATTATTTACCGTAGTATACATTTGGGGCCAGAAGTCGTGCGGAGTGAATCCAGCCGCGCGAAGAGCGGTATTTTCCTTCCACCATCACTGCCTTCGTTTCGTATGTTCCGCCGTTTTCTCTCCACATTCCAGCCAGGAGACGTCGTTCTCGTGCGTCCCCTCAAGAACATAGCCAATGCACTGCTCTCCAAGCCACTCACGCCTGGAACTATTGCCCACACTAAGTACGGCGAGGTGCACCACGACGACATTATCGGGCAACCCAAACGCATCTACGCCCCGTTTCGCGGCGCGCACGCTGCGCGCACTGCACAGCTCGACCCAAAAGCGGCGCGCTTCATTGTCACCGACCCTACGTTGGAAGAATACACCACCTTGAGCAAGCGCAAGGCACAGCCAATTTACTCGCTCGATGCCAATGCCATAGTACTGATGGCTGATATCGATGTTTCGGAGCTCTCTTCGTACCATGAGGAGCCGGCCCATTTTTTGGAGGCCGGCACCGGCAACGGATCGCTTACCCTCTCTATCTGCGCAGTGCTCCACGGAGCGAACGGATTGGCGCGCGCGGAGCGCGACCTTTCTCGCCGTGGTGCAATACTCCATCTGATAGACCGTCGTGCCGACCACCTGCAAATGGGTGCATGGAATGTGCGCAATTTCCGCCGAGGAAAATATGCCGGCGACGTAGAATTTGGCGTGTGTGCGCTGCCGACAGAGTGGCTCGAGCACAACCCCGGGTTTTCCCTCAGTGGAGTATTTTTGGACTTGCCCGACCCGCAGGAATATTTGGGCGCAATTTCCGCGCGCATGGCGCTCGAAGCTACCCTTCTTGTGTTCACGCCGTCGGTGACGCAGATTCTCGACTGCCGCGAGGCAGTGGCGCGTGAACGCCTTGATCTTCTGTTGGTGAAGACGGTGGAGCTTCCTCCGGGAAACGGGGGCGGCACGCGGGAGTGGGATGTGAATGTGGTCTTAACGCGAGAGACGGGCGCGCGCGTGGCGGTGTGCCGCCCCAAAGTTGGGGCGCGCGTCGTGGGCGGCGGTTTCGTTGGGATTTTCAAGCGCCAGTGCGTGCGCGCGGACTCGTTGGACCCGGAAAAGTAACCGCTAGGGCTGAGTACTAGTTAGAGGAGCTGGCTACAGGTTAGAGGTTGGGTCTAGATGGGTAGAAGTTGGTAGATATTACATTTTCTAGTATGAGAGAAGGTGGCCATGGTGTGGTAGGGAAATAATGATCGCTATTAGACAAGTCGGAAGCCGGAGCTTCCAGTGTGAGAGCACGCCCAAACCGTATCAGAATTGCGCATCAAACATTGATTCCGATTCTTAGTGATCACATTATACTTCTTTCCCCCCTTTTCGCTTTTATATTCTCTTTGGTCTTGTATCATTTGATATTGTCTACCCGTCACAGCTATTCTCTTTGTTTCTTTTTTCCTTTTTTGTGCTGCCACTATCTCTTCTCCATCTGCCCTGCACCTTTTCTTCGCATTCCTCTACTTATACCAAACGACCGAGAACATCGCATCAACACCATGAAGATCCTTGCCGAGAGAGAAGCGTTCTTGCTGGACTTTGAGGTGCTCCAGCATCTCCGTGGCTTGCAGGAAACTTATAACTGGACCTTTACTCCCGAGGAAGAGGCCCAGCAAAAACACAACCGCACAAAAAGATTCACTGCCGCAGGTTTGGACTTGGAGATGGTAACCCGAGATGTCACCGCCTACTTCTCCACCAACGCTGCTGGCCAGATTCCGGCGCAAGAGAATTTCGTTCAGCTTATGCAATTTTTGAACCAGCTTGACTTGATGAAGGTGGAGAAGCTTCAGATTGTCAACTCCTTGCCTCGCTCCATGGTCCACTTATATGGCTTGGTGGAAGAGTGCGATCTGCGGTTTGACGAGGATACTTGCGAGTCCATTTTGGCCAAGATTAACGATTTGGTGCCTGTGGAAGAGACAGAAGATGCTGATGCTGAGGATGGGGCCGAGGAGGCCGAATAATTGTACTATAGACGAATACACGATACATTGATGACTGGTGCCTTTTTTTCTCTCCATTTTTGTTTTCGTTTCTTTCTTATCTCTCCTTCGGATCTTTTCTATGCTCTTGATAATTCTTCTACTGGATCATTCTCCCTAATGCTTTTATCCTATGCTAGTCTATCATATCCTATATAAATTCACCCATGAGTCGCTGTGGTGCATCCTTCAAAGATAAATCTTCCTCGGATCCACTGGCGCCATAATTGCTCATCTGCTCTTTGAACCGAAACATCATCTCGCTCACCTCCGAAAGAAGCCCTGCTGGTCCGACAAACCCACCGTTGTTGCCCTTGGAGTTTATCCACGTGTTCTCATCGGGCTCTAAGTCAAGCTCCTGGTTCTGGCGCTTGATCACATCACGCGAGAGAATTTGTGTCAACTCCACCCCATCGCTTGACGTTTCAAGGCTGTCATCTTTGCTGTGACAAAAATCCGCGTTGAACATCTCCATGTCGGCCATATCTGTTTCTGACTCGGCTAACTCTATCACGGGTTCTTTGCCTGCCGGTTGTGGTTCTTCGATCCCAAAGTGGTTCTGGACCAAGTGCTCTATCACAGGCCAGCCGTATGCATTGGCAAATCTCCGGCGAACCACAATATTATTGTGAGCATCTGGCTTGAGCTTAACCAACACTTTGCGCCACAGCATCAGCTTGTGGTACTCACGCGCAATTTCCTCTTCGTAGTGCTCGGTGATGTTATCCCCTATTAGTTGTCGTAACTCGTCACGCTTCTCGTTGATCCTCTGCATCATACTTTTCTTTTTCTCTCCCGTCCGGTTACCAGAGTCTTTCTCCAATGGAGGCAAGTCTCTTTCGTCGTAGATCTTGTCGTGCAATATCACATTCTCCCTCGAGTCGGGATCGGTGATGTATTTGGTTGAAGGAACCGGAGGAAGTATGAGCGAAGTAGCGCTCTCTATCATCGACGGTTTGGGGATTTTTTCCAAGTGCCGGTCAATGCCGCTTCCCGACTCGCCACTGTCGCTTTCGCTGTTGGTTTGAAACCGGCTGTACGGGTCCCTCTGCTTCTGGGGCATGAAGAACGAAAGCATTGCCAGTAGCGGCAGGGTCTGGTCGTTCTCGGGTAGGTCGACGGGTATTTTCGCGTCGTCGGCCACTTTCTCGCCGGGGCCAACGAGCTGAGAGAGCCCGTTGTAGTCCAAGTACAACAACGCGGATGTTCTGAGGGGCACGATGCCGTCGTTGATCACGTTGGCGTAGACGGTACGGCGCACAAAGCGTTTCAACACCTTGTGGGTGGCGCCAGACGGTAGGAGAAGGAGAAGCGGTTTCTTCCCCACCTCCGTAAGCTGTAGCCCCAACTCCTGGCCGGTGCGGCCCACCACGCCTGCCAGAAGCGCAAGCTTGATGTACGCGGGGTTCTCGTGGATGACGCCGAGCATGGGCGACGCGAGGGTGACAAAGTTGACCGGCTGGATCTGGTCGAAAAACCACGGGTAGTTGCTCTGCAAGTACGCCACGGCAAACGTCTGCACGAGGCCGCCGAGCGAGTGGCCGATGAACGAGACCTTGGCGACGTTGGGCAAGGACTCGCTGCGAACCAAGTCCACCACGTACTCGGCCACGCGGCTGCCGAGGTACTTGATGCCCTTTTCCGTCTTGCACACGTTGCCGAAGAAGCCCTTGACCACCACGTTCTCGGCCAGGTTGTCGATCTGCTCCTTCAAGAACATCATGTCGGCCGACACGTTCAGGTGGAGGCCGTGGGTCAACACCACCAAGTGCACCGGGCGCGAGGTGTCTGGAAGCGGCAAGTTCCACAAGTCCAAGGTGTCGTGGATGGTCACTGCGAGCAGCGGCGCCGGCACCGAGTAGTCGGCCATGTCCTTGTCGGTGGCAATGCACACGTCAAAATTGGTGGAGATGGTGTTGTTGAAGAGAATCTGCGACACCACGTCCACCGTCCACCGGTAGTGGGGCCGGTAGGTGTGGCACAGCAATTCGGCGTAGAACGCCTTGCCCGGAAGAAGCTGCAGCTCGAACACAGGCTGGTCTGCGGTGACAAACGACTTGGCGTGCGGGTCGTACTCCTCGGGGCGGCAGTCCACGTACAACACGTAGGGCCCGGCAAGGTAGGCGGCCCGCATGGGGATGGGCTCAGTGTTGCGGATGCGGACCCAGAGGCTCTGGGGCGGCTTGGCCGCGTATTGCTCGGGAGAGTCCACAGGCTCGTACTCGACGATGAAGCGGAAGCTCTGGCCCACTTTGACCCGATGTGCGCTGTGGTGGAGAGCCGGCGCGGGCATGGTGCAACAGTGGGTGGGAGTTGGTGCAAAAAGGTGTACAAGAAGGTTGCAGGTCATGCAGGTGGGACGCACCACCACTTGCTGGCGATTGGCGGCGCAGGGGCCGCGGTGGGTTGTGTGAGGCTGGAGTGGTGGTGGTGGCGAGAGGCGGCGCTGGCGGTCTACGTGGAGGCAATTTTTGTTTTTGCCGGAGAAGTTTGGGTTTTCTGGCCGGGGTTGGTGGCTTGGGACATTTGCTACAGTTGTGCAGTGCGGCCCAAAAGTCGCAAACAGTGCGAAGGTAGTGGGACGAAAGGACTAGGGACATTCACAGAGCGAGAGCAAGCAGGCACAAACCAGGCAAAGGCACCATTGGAGACAGTCTGGAGGCACATTTAGACACGGCCCGTAGACACGATTGAAGACACGGTTTTCCCACAGCAAGCAGAAAAAGCCCGAACCCCACTTGAGTCCACTGTGGAAATCCTGCGTTTGTGCGAACCGAATGTAACCACCATGGCAGAGGAAGAAATCGATTTCCACCCTATCGAACTTGCGGCACATTCAGTACTCTCTGCGTCGCTAGACAGCGTGCACGAGAACTTTAGTCTGTTGCGCCAGTCGCAACACATTCTTCTCACCCGGTTGAAACACATCGAACATCGCCTTCTGCTGTTGGAGGCAAGCCAGGACGTGTTGACAGAACAGGACGTGATTGAGTTCAAGGAGCGCATCCACTCGGTCCAGAAGCAATTGGCCGAGCAGAAAAAGACGTTGGTCGAGGTCGACAAGAGAATGACCGGAGCGCAGTAGAGACCAGCACGAATGTTGTGGCTACAGTCGAAACACTACATTGGCGTCAAAGACATTCTGATCCTACATTGGTTGGGGACGACGGTGTTCATTGCTAAAAATGGAACATCCCATATGGGTAACCTCTGTGCTTCTGGGCGAAGATAGAGAGCAAAAGACTGTACAAGAGGTAGAGAAGAGCGGTGGTGAGCGCCACAGCAAAGAATTGCACCTTGGCGTTACGCATGGTGCCCACCTTGTTCACCAACACCACAAACACAAGCGACAAGAGCCCGTACAACGTGGAGAGCAACTGGGTCTCCAATCCGTACTGCGACTGTGGGCCAGGAGCAATGTACTCGATTCTGTCACCCGACTCCTTTAAAAATGGAGTGTTACGGATCTGGTTGAACATGTAGCCGCCCAAAAACAACAAGATGGCCACGAGTGACAACGAGCCCCACACGAACGGCGACACAATCAACGACGCCAAGGGCGCACGGAATCTTCTGATCAACATGATGACAGCAAAGGTAATGCACGCATTCATAAGCACACGGGAGTAGTCCGTGGGAATGTAGATGTCGAACGAAGCGCCGGTGATGGACATGATCCACTGTCTAATCAAGATCTCTTGCTCACCTTGCAAGAACTGGTACTGGTGGTTGTCCTTGATCCACGCGTTGGGGTCCGCGCCCTGCGGCTGGGGTGGGTAGTGGAAGATTTTGGGAATGGAGTCCAATTGCATCTGCTGGAACAACTTCTTGTTGCTGCCGAACTCCGCCTTGAAAAAATAAATGTCTCTCTTGTCGGGCAAGCCGGAGGGAAAGGCTCTGTTCCAGGAGTTGGCGACGATGCGGAATTTGGGGTCTGTGTCGCGACACAAGATACAGTTGATCTGGGACGAGTCCGACGTCATGAACACCACCGCGTCGTAGTCTCTGGCCCCAGCCAAGTAGTTTTCGTAGTTTGCTTCCGTGAGTTCGAGAACGCCGCCGTTGGCTTTGGCCGCGAGCAATTGGCGCATCTCTGCGTTGGAGTAAGCGGCCAAAGCCGCCAGCCACAACCAGGCGGACACCACTAGCGAGACCCAGAGCTTCATGTTGGTTGGAGCGAAAGCGACACGTTGATGGAAGCGCAGTTGAGGCGAGCACGGGGCCACGTGATCGGAAGGCACGGGTGCGCACTGGCGCTACTGGGCGCGGGCGCTACTGGGCGCGGGCGCTACTGCGGCTGCACCACCACGCGCGACGAGGTGGCAATGGTCACACGGCACGGCCCGTCTCCGGTTTCGAACCGCTCCACGAGAAGAACGTAGGGAAAGTCGCTGGGAGCGAGTGTGCAGTCCACAAAAACGCCGTAGATGCTGTTGCTCCAGTCGGTGGTGGCGATGGTGGTGTTGGACACCGGGTCGAACACCAGCGCGCGCATCGCCGGCACGTACGATGCGAGGCGCGCCGGGGTTTCGGGCAGGCCCGCCTGGATGTGGAACGTGGCGCGCGCGCGGTCGGGGGCGCGCAAGTGGAGTTTGTGGCGGTTGGACGCGCGCCACTCAAAGTGGTAGGGGAGGACAAACGTGCCGAGCGCCTGGGGCACGCGCTGCACCGACACCGCGCCGCCGCCGGGACAGTCGTAGCCCACTGTTAGCGCAAACGGCCCGGTGTGGGCGGCGTCGTGGCACGACACCACAAGGCGGTACATGCCCGGGTCGATGGGGGCGATTTCCACGTGGTGGAAGTGGCGGGTGTAGCTGTGGGCCGCCACAAGCTTTGTTTCATCGTAGGCGCGGATCTTGCGCCCGGCGCGCGCCGCGTCGCAGTGGAAGAGGTGGAGGTTGACGTCGACCGCGGGCGCGGCCACCACCAGAAGCGCAAGCAGCGCGGTGCCACGCGGCACCACCACGTCGTACTGCGGATTGTTGATGTAGGACGCAAGGCCCCAGTGGCCGCCGTTGGCGCCCATGTCCCAGTGGCCGGCGATGGGCGCCAACTCCACGTGGCGCGCGCGCGCGGTTTCCACCGCCACGGGCGCGGGCGCAAACACCTGGAGCGAGAAGGTCGAGGAGGCCACGGGCGCCGCCGCGTCGCCGTCAGCGGCCGTGGCGCCCACCGTGGTCACCACCGTGTAGGTGACGCCCGGGTCCAACTCCACCGGCAAGTAGAGCACGCGCGCGTTGGTGTAGGCGCCGCCAGCCACACACGCGTACTGGTGGGCGGTGGCGACCTTGCCGCGGGTGTTGCGGTAGACCGCCACGCGGAACGGGGCCTCGGCCGGGGCCACGAACCGCTCCACCACCACTGCGGCGGCCACGGGGTGCGGCTCGGCGTGGCGGAGGGTGTGCTGCGGCCG